>JANUFV010055329.1:0-11104 GCA_024757865.1 Epizoanthus scotinus
GACACAGACACAGACACAGACACAGACACAGACACAGACACAGACACAGACACAGACACAGACACAGACACAGACAAGAGCACAGACACAGACAGAGACAGACATTTAAAAATCTAAGATGGCGTCCATAAAATGGCTGCCTTGTGACGTCATGTGATATCATAGGTGACTTTGTTATAGGTGGCTGTCAATCACATGACAAACATTCACTTCCGGTAGCAGATGACGGTCACGCACAAGCTGAAGATGGCGGGAGAGCCGAGTGAGATAAATAAATTGAGTAATCAGAGCATTTTGTCCAATCTATAATTAAATACTCAATGAAAACACCGACAAAATTAACTTTGTGCAACATCCTGGATTCGTACGCGTACTAAATGTGGATAAATTTGCAAAAGACTTCTCAAAACTTCAAAATATAGTTAGTCCATGGTCTATATTCTTTATAAAACTTAAATATGATGGACACAAAAAAAAGTGTGTAGCAGTAATTTTCACTACAACTGCAGCTTAAACTGACATTTGAAGTCCAGGCTATAAATAAACAAGTCAAGACTATAAACAACTTGTAACTGGTGAAGGCTCGACACCTGCTAAAACTCAATCGAAACAGATGTTGTTGAGCAACTATAAAAATAGATGTTTAAACTATTATAGAAGGACTGGATGAACGAATTATATACACCGGAGCATGAGGCGACTCGATTTTTCAATTTAAGTTGTTTGATTTTTACGACAGTTCGTTACACATTTTGGACGGCGTCTGACATCACTGGTATCTTCCCTTTGTGTATAATTATTTTGGGACTGCTCAAAACACCTTTTATTTTAAAATGCGGCGACTTCATCAACTAAAATCTATCCTTCATTTTCCATCTCTCTTCGCAACAAACAAACGAAGGAAAATGGCGATCATTTTTACTGTCATCTTGGTTGGAAAACTTCCCGTATGAACCAGAAGTGACGTGTATTGAAAGTAGTCCATTTCTATTTGTTTTGTTTTGTTTTGTTTTGCTTAATTACCATTTTCACATTCGGAGTTGTGGAGTTACCCAGTCCCAGAAACCAAAAAAGCCCAGTCTGAATATAGGGTTAAGTAATTACTTGACATTCAGATATGGAAATGAAACAATTGTAAAAATAGTTCTCAATTACATACTGAAGCTCCGAGTGCTGCAAATTGCACTCCAGGAGAAATAATATTCCAACTGACATTTGATTTTTTGGTTTATTTTTGTAATAACTAACATTGACCCCAAACCTCCGGCTGCGCTCTATGAGTATCAGTATTAAATATTCTGCATATGAGAGTAATTCCACATGCTACACTAATATTTCACATATTACAAGTAATTGCTCAAATATAGTATAGATTTTGCAGCAACACTTTAATTTGTTTTCCTTGCCTTTCTTAAGATATAATTACACGCGCTTTTTGTCTGTTTAACGGTGTTTACTTACAAGCTTTGAATGCAAACTTTTTTGCGGGGGAAGGAGGGGAAAATTAGGTTTTCCTATTCTTATACATAAAGATTTCATTGAGGTGTTTGAGCTTGTTTATTGAGAACTATCTGGCTCTAAAGAAGATAATAACTGCCTTCAATTTGTCATTAGAGGTTCAATCCTTTTGTTGGAATATAAGCAATGCCTTTGAAGCTGGATTAACATTCATAGACATAACATCATTATAATGGAAATCTCTGGCGCTAAAGAAGATAATAACTGCCTTTAATTTGTCTTTAGAGGTTCAATCCTTTTGTTGGAATATAAGCCATGCCTTAGAAGCTGGATTAACATTCATAGACATAGGATCATTATAATGGAAATTTCGTATAATTGTTGATTGACTGTAGTTGCTATCCTGACCGTGAACGGAACCGAACAAGTCACCTTATATACCGTTCAAGATTAAGTTCCCCGAGCATAAAGGCAAGGATAAGAATTCCCTTGTTTTACCAACACTAAAGTCAGGTACGTTGCTGCAAATGACGCCTGCTTAAAAGCTAGATAAATTTTGCTAAATCTGGCCGTGTGCCTCGCAGCAAAGCTAATATATTTCACGAATAAACGCCAGACCCCTTTTAAGTTCTGCATGCTCCGTATCGAAAGTAAACTTAGTGTAATTCATAACATTTATTCTTCATCGAGGTACCAGCTGTCACCGGTTAACCAATTTATCTTCGTGTGAAAAGTTGATGTTGATCATGACGTGTTGATAAGTTTAACAGCGTGAAGGACTTGATTGTTAGGTTGTGTTCACATTAGAACGGATAAGTTTTCATGCTGGCCTAGAAAGCTATCCCGTGTAGTGTGGACACGAGCAGAGGAGAGTTGGTACAAAATTACCCAATACAAAGTATATCGCTATCAAGAGCGTACCCAAACAAACGTTTCGTGTATAAACAACTGGCCTGTCTGCGGATCCGCTAAGCACAAAACCAGTGTAGTGTGAACAGAGCCTTAGCAACAACGATAACAGGAACAAACAGAGCTCATGTCTCTGGTATAATAACTCCGAGAATCCGAACATTGCAGCACGTTCATCATTCCTATCTGAAAACAACGTGCTTTCTAGTTCCCTCATCGATCAATGAATTTCTTATCATAGCCTGTATCTAGTAACGTTGCTGAACAAATCAGACAAAACAGAAGTAGCTATATACATTTTAACAGTCTGATGATCGCCTAGCGCGTGAAACTCACGAGTTACTGGAAACTCATCTTAGTTTTAATACATTTTAACATATGTATTACAGATTTGAATACTGTGTAAATTCGATTTCATGAATTTTGAAATGAATTTAAAAATTAATGGTGTACATAGAACAATTAGTTATGTATCTCGTTCACTCTTTGTTTTCCCATAAGTAACTCATGGATGTCTGTTTCATCTTTTACACCGGGTTCTACAACAGCAACAGCCTTCAATATTTGCCAAAATGTAATTCACGTTTTTACACCAGCTACATTCTACTACAATAAACATCCGCGTATAAAAACCTAGTGAGTTAAGAACCTACAGGCTAAAATTTTGGAAATTAGACCCCCATTATATAAGAACCTCTTCAGCCTGGAATTCGAAACAGGTTCTTATTTGTAAGATCAGCCCAGTTAAGTTAATTAAAAAAGCGGGCATTGTATGAGTAAAATGTACTTTACTACAACTACAATTATACTTATTTGATATATTGAGTTGCCTAGAAATCCAGCTCCCATGTAGTTCCATAATAACATTGAAGTGCTTTGCACAATGTTTAGTTTTGTTGCTCTATTGAAAAGCATGCCAAAGAGCCTTCAGTTCTTGGGTTAAGGTTAATGTTCATGTTTGCAGGCCTTTTAAGGGTTAAGAAATATTTTAGCACTAAGCATTGTAGGACAAGTAGAACTTTCAACAATGTACACAAACTGCGGAAAATGAATGAGGACTATTCTGAACAGTAGTAAACTGTTTAAACCCCTCAATAAACTAAGAACCACTTTGTACTGAATATAGATTTTCAAACTGTTTGTCGAATAACAATTATTTTTCTGTTTGTTTGTCTTACAAAACTGTTACGTGACAATGGTTCGGAGAACGCTTTTGAAGCATTTGTTTAGCATGACTAAAAGAAATGTACAAACAGTAGTTGATAAGATATTGGCGTGCATCAAACACGTTTTGCTTAAGTTTCATTTGTGGATGAAATACGCTCGTGGGAGTATTGTGTATTTCGATTTACCACCAGTTGATTGTTGACAATCATATCTAAATAAAGTATAAACGGTTGAGCCACGGAGTTTTTACAATAAACAATTTATCAGTTCAGTGAACATAATTAACCTGTCACTATTCTGAATTTTTTTTGTTGACTTGATTATCGCTTTATTAAATAGATCTGATACATTATATGATTATTCGAGTTGTTCATTCTGTTAAGTGTTGTATTTTCATACAAATATTGAAGGAACACAAGTTTGTGGACACAAAACACAATTTTAGGACAATAGCAAAGCTACCTAATCATCCTGATAATCTGACTATTTTGCTTACATATAAATAAATTAACTCAAGTTGCTGGATTGGGATATCAGTAACGATAATAAAACGCTCTCTTCTTTATAATCTATAAATCTACTCTTTTAAACTTTTCCAGTTTCAATGAAGAACGCGGCATTCTCAACGTGCCATTTATTAAAGATATCAGTTTGGTTAACCACCAAAACGCATTTTAAAAATTTGATCGTTTATAATAACCAAAAAGTTTATTTTGACAGTCATAATTTGTTTATTAACATTAACTGTCAAAACAGCCTAACAATTTAACCGTCAACCGTCATATCAGTTGAACGTTTTGTCATATCACCTCCTCTTCTGGTTGTGTTCACTGTATTTTCATGGCATTGTAACCATAACAAGCAATAACAGAGCTGTAGGCTGTGCTCCGTATTACTATTATTATAACCGAAAAATACTAGTACTCGTCGAATTAAATGTTCCTACTTCAAGAAAGACTAACAAGAACGACAACGTGAAAGATAAGACCGATTAGTAGAAAGTGTGAGCGTGGTTGGTGCAGTCGATAAGATCTCTGACTCACAACCAGAAGGTCCCGGGTTCAACCCCCGGCCATCCCGAGGGTTGTATTTGTGCGAACTTTTTTCGCCACACCGTCCGTGGACGGGGATGTTAAGCCGTTGGTCTAGTCTCTCGACGTTCTATCGGGGGACTTAAAAGAACCCACGTACCCGTCGATAAGAGCATGCTAATCAGTGCCAGTGTTGTGGTCTGTCATCTCAACTCTTCATGCAGCTTAACCCATCTAGCTTTAAGCTGTGCTCCGAGGTCAGGCGTTTTGTACATGCTTTCAGCTCGACCTCGTGAGCTGTGTCTTTCGTAATCCAGCCCAACCGGCTGCAATGATTGACAACAAGCCCCAACACACTATACACTATTAACAAATGAGCTACAATAGTAGCTCATGGTTATGGCGTGAAACCCTGATATGGTGCCACTTCATAACAAACTTTCACATGGAAACTTATGGGAAATTGCCATTGCAGTAGCTAATCAGTTTGTGATGTAAAGAATATATATTCTTGCAGTGATATCATGTACTTAGGCTGAACACGTCTGGAACATCAAAGTAATCCCAAGTTTGGAAATTATCGATGTTACCTCGAAACATGCTTGTCCGCTCAAGTTCACAATTCCAACAGGTTAAAAGATAGTAGAAGAAAAACGAAACTCAGTAACGGCTGTTGACGCAAATATGTCCAAAACTAAAGAAAAACACGGCACCGAGAAATGCTGCTTTAGTAAAGCAACAAAGCAGTGTCATTTGTGTATCAGGACAATACTAATATAAACTGAGTGACGTTGAACAATACAAGAAAGGGTCAGATGAAAACCAGGTGAAGGCTTCTTTTTGAGTGTTCCCTACCTCATACGGTTTGTAGTAATAGCACCACGTATACATGAGACACAAACGTCAAATTTGACCACGTGACCACATTATCCCGCGTTTGCCGTTGGCCGTTTATACGTAAAAGCTGAGTAAATAACTTCGCGTTTGTTGTTTACATGAGATAATTTTCCTATATTTTTAAAACGAGAATTATTTGTACTTCATAACGTTTGCCGTATACGTGATGCTAAAAGAGTTAAAGAGACTTTGCATCGTGGATTAATCACCAACATAAACTCAAATTCGTTGTAGAACTTATAATTATTGACTATTTACAACGGTTAGAAATTGGTGAAAATACTCCTTTGAACGATCGCCGACTTTTTTTATAACGAGTCAATATTTTTTTTCAATGGAACTGAGGTATGTTGCAACTGACAGAAATGTCATTGCATGTTCAAAAAATATACTAATCGCTTGAATAAATTGTCGTCATGGAATAACAATAATTTGTAATGAAACTTTTAGTACTTTGTAATCACGTTGATTATAATCACATAAGAAATCTATTTATGGCAGTAGAATATACTTAGTGACACTGAAAATGTAGTCAATGTTATCTAAATATACTGTGAAAGTCGGTACATGTATGTTGTGACACTAAAATGCATGTCACAAATGCAAACTTCAAAAGAGCGGGGAAAACCTAAGAACAGTAGTTGTGAACAATTCTGCTTGGCGCTATCATACAAGTCCGTTAGCCAATCAAATCACCCTTAATGACCCTTACTCTCTAATGCGAAATATGGCACTCAAAAATGGTGCTTTAAAATCACAAAATCAAACATGCTTAATGAAAGTAAAATATATTTAATGACTGAATCTGAAGCTGAATATAAAATGGAATGAATTGCACGTGAACTATACTTAATCTGAACAGATCAAATTTACATATTGAAAAGCAAACAAAATCCTTGGTTACGCTTCAAACAATCCACCATCACATTATAGTGACACTGAAAAAAACTGAAAACTACTTTAATGAAACTTAATGTGGTAAAATGTATTTCATCAATATGAAAGCAATGGACAAACGTCCACAGCACAGCCATTATAATATTATATTTCGGCCAAAAGCAGTTCGTCATGAATTTAACATGGCTACAAAGGGTGATGACTCTCAAAAATGACATGTTGAGTAAACGAAAATCGAAAGTTCGATACTTGAGACTTCCTCGGAAGTCCAGGAGCAGGCTGCCGAGCGAGAAGAACGCGGGGGACAAAAATCTTCAGTTTGAAAATTTGAACGTGGAAATTTTCTTCAAGTCAAAGTATGTTGATGACAATTTCGGCTTTTTAAAAAAACATAATTATGTATGTGTAGAAAGCATTGAGACTCTTAAAATAATTCGCTTTTAAGAACTGCAAATTATTATGTATAGCATTAATTGGTACATGACTCTCCGTACAAATAGTATGGAAAATTTGCTACCAACAGGCTGAACGGCCGAGCCTTAACTGTTCCGCTTATGTTCTTGTGTCGACACGTAAATAAACATAATTATCTCCGGAACTTTTTGGAGATTTTCTTAAAATATCGCTCGCTCTGCATTTGTCGCCTGCAAAAAAAAATAGGAAGGTACTTGTATCTCAACATCTACGCTGGTTTCTGAACAAGTTATGTATTTTACTGTGTCAAGAGCTTCGATAAATAGTTACATACTTTTAATTCTTCTTACGTTGTTCTTGTGTAAATTTGAGCCTCGTTGTTCCTATAAATTTGTTCTTATAAAAAAAGAAGTGAGTATGAAATCAACCGATTATCTTTAAAAAATATTTGCCCCAACCGGTTTAGACTATCAGTCGTAAAGATTATTCAAAATGCTTCCCTAATTTTATAAACCTTACCTTTAACAGAAGAAAACAATCAGCTGCCATTTCTCAACTGTTGCTTGGATGTCTTGTGAAGTGAATCCAATCTGCCAGCCAGCTATTTATTTCTGGCGATGAACAGGCACTGTCATTAGATACAATATGAAACACCCGTTATTGCAAATGAATGAAAGACAAACAGATGCCTGTTTTACCTAGTGGCGGTAAATGCATTAATTCACGCCTGCGGAATACTAATTATAATTTATTTTCAAAACATTCAGTTCAAACCATAAGCTTCGCCGTTTTATTTAAACTAAAATTGTTACTAAAAGAAATTTACAGTACCACTCATGTTACAAATATATCCAAGGAATATAAGTAACATTATTTCGTTTTATCTCAAATTGAATGGTTAATACAAGAACTCTTTAGCAAACATTACTATTACTAAGCAATCATTGGTTCAAAATTTTGAATTAAACAAAAGGTAACTTTTAGTCTTGTTCTATTAACAGGTGGCTATCAGTCTGTTATCACTTCCTCTTTGACAGTGTTTAATATTATGTCGCCTTTTCTATTTCATAGTTCCGAATAAAAACCTACATGAAATTACATTTGCACTCAACTCTATTTCAAACACAATGGGGTATTGATGTAAAATAAATGCTATGTTTATAATATATTTTCGTTTGTTGCTAGTACTATAAATAATGCAAAGCACTCCAGAGAATTGTTTTAAGAATGTTTGCTTATCACCACACACTTGGGGGGTACCTGTTACATGGTTATTCGTGTCGCTAAATGATGTTTGCACTGCACTGTGGGTGAAGTCTACATATCGAATTAGAAGGACGTTTTGTGTTATTAATGACATTTTTTCTGTTTAGAAGTAATATTTTAGTATATAACATAAACGTTATTGGTACTTCAAAAAGATACTTTTATGTAGCATTATTATTCTTAGTTTCGAACAAAAAAGTGTGCAATCAAAAGGCAAATTTAAAATTTACAATTCTTATTTACAAGCTAGAATGATAATTTTTATAACAAAATGAGTATTTTAAATATGAAAATGTTTACTGTATCGGCGCCCCATAGCGGCAAAAGGCTACGCAAGTGTAAAACCAACTTTCAAAGATAATCTCTTTGCTTTTACAACAGTTCTAATTTAAACTCACTTTCAATTCATTGGCAAAATTTTGTTGATTTTTGTAAAACGCCAGCTGTGAAATTCAAATATCCATCACGTTGAGTTCAAACCGAGTCTACATCAGCCCGAAACCTTAGAGGACGACTTAAAAAAGAACTGAGTAAAACTGTCTAGTGGGTAATCTATCTTATCAAGTAGATAAAATAATCTATAACTTAGCTTACAGAGTACTTTTGATAACCAGATGTAGAGCATAAACTGTAGAACAGCATTGAAAATCAGTATGTAGTAGATCACAGGCAGCCCAAGCTTGGAGAATAATTTGTATTGAACATTTTAGTTATATAAGACTTTGTATGGGAAAAATATTGGTTGCGTGAAATCGCACAAATAAAGATAACTTACCTCATTTGTTGTTCCACTGTGTCTTCTAAGTAGTTCAAGACAAGTAGTTATACAAGCTTGGATTGCCTGTGAGTAGTTTACCACTACAGTAACTTATCTGATTGGTTGTTTAGAGTGTAATTCATTTTTAATAGCACATGTGTTATTAAAACACTAATGAGCATTGTTATCCGGGAACTTTGCTGGACGAAAACATCTCACGAGTATTGTTTTGGTGCAGTATTAACAGGAAAAACCATCGCTTTTCTCAAAAAAAAAATTGAGAATTTTGAAAGAATTTCTCAAAGACTTTTGAGTGTTTTGCACTCGTGGTATTACTGCCACTTTTTAAAAATACTCGTGGCAGTTTTCATTAACTCTTCTCGAATGGTGGTATTTCCTATACAAACCTCATGGGTATATATTCGGGGATGGTCATTTTCGGAAGACATATTTTTTATATCGAAAGTTTAAAGTATACATTTGAATCGGCCACAAGTACTTCAATGATGGTTATTGATTAATGTAATATTCTCATATCCTCACCAGTGATAAATAACATGGACAAGATAGAATCGGCAGTCGAAGCTACACTGAAGAGAATCGGAAAACTTAAGGGAGTGCATGGTATCATTGTGGTCAATGCAGAAGGGAATCCTATTAGATCTGACCTCGACAACTCTACTACGCTGCTTTACGCCAGCCAGTGCAAAAGTCTGGCACTTATGGCGAATGGCACCGTCCGAGATTTGGATCCACGCAATGAGCTTTCAATTCTTCGAGTAAGGTCACGGAAGAACGAGATCATTATTGCACCACACCAAGAATTTCTGTTGATTGTGGTCCAG
This sequence comes from Epizoanthus scotinus, assembly GCA_024757865.1. Taxonomy (NCBI): domain Eukaryota; kingdom Metazoa; phylum Cnidaria; class Anthozoa; order Zoantharia; family Epizoanthidae; genus Epizoanthus; species Epizoanthus scotinus. The sequence continues at coordinate 9,642 of JANUFV010055329.1, forward strand.
AATTACTTGGCGTAAAAGAACTGGAAACCTGAGCTACTTCAGATCTTCGGATTCATGCTGTGCTCTGTAATTCGTTGTTGCACCTAGTAGGAAAAAAATAGTGTACTAAATTGGTTGGTCTTGTTTACTTCAACTTGTCTATTTCGTACGCAATTTGGATTCATTTCATAAAGTTTTGTTTTTTCTGTACATCTTTGTACACAAATTTTAAAATCTAATATGGAATAATTCGATATTTATCACATTATATGCAGTAACTATTCGACTTGTTTCTTCTCAGATAATAAGCCCCTTTGCCCTACTGACAACTTATTTATGGATACTCATTAGCAACAAGACTGTCGCTAGAACTTAACGTTTCTGCATCTGCAGAGGCAAATATATTTTCATTTCATATTTAATAGGAATATATGTAAGTGAAACGGTACCTCGCACCACATGACATTGTAAATAAAGCCAGCAGCACGAATATGAACACAGCACAAAACTCTCCTAACATTTCTTGTGTGTCACGAAAAATTGATTTAATAAAATTATAATTATTCTTGTGCTAGAACATAATTGTCTAATCTCCTTATCTTGAAAACCAAGCGTGTTGAGTTCAACTTTCCCGATCTGTAGGAGACGGTACCTGAGTCACCCGGCCCGGCGATGTCGCCGACATGTCTGCGATAACTGTTCACATATACCGCAGGCTCAGGGTACGGCAGGTAGCATCGTACACATAGAGTACTAAAGTAATGACGTCATAAAACATAAGATTTGTAACTTTTTAAATTTAACCAAATTTCCAGAAAGTGCTAGGTAAACTATAAGCTGAGAGAAATTTTGAAATTAATAGAGCGAAAAGCCGCTGAGATATAGGCCTTTTAAGGTAAAGACGTTCCCATATAAATGTCACTTGTTTGACACTCAGTTCATATCGGTAGAAACTGAGTGTCAAATAAGAGACATTTGCATGGGAACGTCTCTACCTTAAAAGACCATTAACTCAGCGGATTTTTTGTTCTATTGATTCCAAATTTCTCTCAGCCTATAGTTCATGTAGCAATTTGGTTGAATTCAAAAAATTTCAAAATTAATTTTTGATGACTTGACACTTGACCACTCTATTGTTAAAGGTTGTCTATTTCATATCTTCGGCATATAGCCGGTGTATCTGCGGCATAATTCTATGAGCCAGGCATTATGATAGTCAGCTAATTCCCATTATATACCCTTTCCAAAATATCAAATAATTGCCGTTAGCTTCGATAGGAAAGCAAACTAGAGCCCTATTTGCAAGCCCAAATAATTTGTCACGGTATCCACAAATCTCGGAACGGTGTCGATGACTTTTGGTATGGCACTATACCTGTTTAATACCGTAAAATCCCCCGGTTATAAGATGCCTCCCCGTATATGAACTAATCTACCTGCCAACAAAAACACTATTCCGGTTATAAGGCCCCCGGATATAAGTC
>JANUFV010055440.1:0-11102 GCA_024757865.1 Epizoanthus scotinus
ACTACTTATTTTTGTATTGATACGGTAAGGAGAAGATAGATGTCGATAAATGTCTGGGGCTGAAAGGGTTAAAGAAAACAATAAGTGACTTGTTTTCTGTCAAATGGCAATGTCTTTGTAAACACTTTGGATGTTAAATGTGCAATTAACTGTTACATGAAAATTGATTTTTTAGCTGAAATATATGGGCTATACTACCCCCCCTGAATATTTTACCTGCTGTATTTTATATGTCAGTGCATGTTCTATGGGGTCATAATATTACTAAGCGTGAATTTTTATCTTGTTTTGTGATTAGACATCAATTCTGATCAGGATTTATGAAGTTTTAAAATTGCATGGTGTACATGTGTTCATATGACCAGATATGCACCTTCCTAGTTGACAAAATATTATATAGTTTATTAGGTATATTTAGGCATCACTAAAGAGCTGCATACTATGTGTGCATACATATTATATGGTATATACAATCATGTACAAATAGTTTCTTTAGGTCTCGGTTGGGATGGTCGTGCTGTCCAGTGGAATGTACCCTAAGATTGTAGTTGGACTGGTAAGATGTGTATCTGAAACTATGTTTCCCTACTATGACACTTCAACAGTTGTGGGCCCACCATCTTGTATTGTAATATCAGTGAATTACTAGACTGTAACACAGCCCCTTCCTTTTCCATACTCCTCCTTTCCCCTGTCCGCGCATCTTCTTCCTTTCCCCAATATCTCAGTGTTTAACTGCATCCCAATACGCGCTTGAGACCCCAATTTTAGCCTTTGATGCATCGACCCACAGTGACAAACAAAAGAGGCTGCATTGGAGGCTACTGAATTTTGTTTTTTTGGCAAAGAAAGGTGCTATTTTGCAGTCTAGTGAATTACTGTGCCCAGGACCCTCAGTTGCCATATTGTTTGTTTTATAGGTTGACCGCCTGTGGCCTTAATTTCTTCACTTCAGCAATCCTTTAAAAGTTAGTTTGAAATTCACACTTCTGTACATTTTTCTGTTGACAGATGGTTAGTACTGGGTCCTGGAAGGTCAGGTACAGGAATACATATTGACCCCCTGGGTACTGGTGCCTGGAACAGTTTGATTTCTGGCCATAAGCGATGGTGCATGTTCCCAACTCATGTACCTCGAGAGGTTTTGAAGGTGACTTCAGCTGAGGGTGGAAAACAGAGAGATGAGGCCATAACATGGTTTAAAAAGATTTTTCCTAAAACTCAGCAGCTATCTTGGCCCAAGGAATTTAAACCAGTAAGTTATAATTTTACAGTAAAATGAAGCCTTCAATAAACTGCACCCACCCTTTAGGACACCATGCTATTCCTATGCAGGGGCTGTGTCAGACTTATGTTGACCATGTTTGGCCTGAGATTGTGGGTAATCACACACCTTTGACCTTTGAAAATGACACCTTGCTGCACTGACAACTCATCATGTACATGGAAATAGCTAGTCAGTTAAAAGCCAGGGAAGAGCAAGATATTCTTTTCTAGATAAGTGGGAACTCAGAATCCATAAAATTTTACCATAAAAGGAGTTTCTAGTTATTTCATTTCCATTGCACCCATGTTGGAATAAGGCCAGCTTTTCCTTCACAGGGCGTTCTTGATTTAAAATCCTCAAATAAACATGAGGGGAAGGGGATCATACTCTGATATGTTGTAAGTGATAGGGAGGTGCAACATGTTTTGGGGGTTTGCATTTTACAGTATGATGTTGGTGTTGTACTTGACATTCTGGCAGGTATTTTATTTGGTATAAGACTTGATAATCAATGCAAGACACCAGTGCAAAACAACTGTTGATGAATATCTCAGTTCTTCCTATAACACTTGCGAAAATTCAAGTTTTCATACAATGTCAATTTCATTGTTTTTGCACGAGATTCTTCAATTTATTGTATAATATCTGGCCCTGTGTATTTTTTTGGTTCAGTTATTTTGGGGCATTTTGATTCACTCATTCCTTTTCCAGCAATTTGAACTGAATTCTAGACCATAAGTCTGTGTTGCAACATAAAACAGCATGTTCAATAGTTTGTTATATCAGTCAGCGTCTGCAAGTATTAATTATAAAACATTTCCTGGACTGAAAAGGGGGCTTGTTTGCACCCCCTCCCCCCCCCGAACCTCCCTAGCTTTGCCTTTGACACTTGAAATGAGCAGGTTCATTTTAAAGCTACATACCTTTTCAGTTAAAGGGCCCATAATTAGGTTTCTATACAGTGCCCTATCTCTTTACTTTTCGGTTATATATAACTCAACTTGTAATAGACGGGAAAGAGATAAAATAAATTTTTTTTTAAAATTACGCAAAAAAAATTACGCATAATTATGTGCCATGGGCAGGCTGTGAAACGTTTCCCACATTTATCTTCTCTTTTTTGTCTTGCAGATTGAGATCATTCAGAAACCAGGAGAAACTGTCTTCGTTCCAGGAGGATGGTGGCACGTAGTGGTGAATCTTGATGAAACGGTTGCTGTGACTCAAAATTATTGTTCACCAACAAACTTTCCTATTGTCTGGCACAAGACTGTTAGGTATGCACATATTACCATAACAATAGCGGTATTGAATGGTAAATCTGAAAATTGTCAAGATAAATCAGAGAATTGCAAAGATGCAAAGATGTGTGTTTTACAAATTATCCAAGCTTGAGACTTGAGCCTGAGACTTGAGCCTGAGACCGGAGCCTGAGACCGGAGCCTGAGACCGAAGCTTGAGACCGGAGCCTGAGACCGGAGCTTGAGATCGGAGCCTGAGACCGGAGCCTGAGACCGGAACCTGAGACTGGAGCCTGAGACTGGAGCTTGAGACTGGAGCCTGAGACTGGAGCTTGAGACTGGAGCTTGAGACTGGAGCCTGAGACTGGAGCCTGAGACCGGAGCCTGAGACTGGAGCCTGAGACCAGAGCCTGAGACTGGAGGCTGAGACCGGAGCCTGAGACTGGAGACTGAGACTGGAGCCTGAGCCAGAGACCAGAGCCTGAGACCGGAGCTAGAGACCGGAGCCTGAGACCGGAGCCTGAGACCGGAGCCTGAGACTGGAGGCTGAGACCGGAGCCTGAGACTGAAGCCTGAGACTGGAGCCTGAGACTGGAGCCTGAGACTGGAGCCTGAGACTGGAGCCTGAGACTTGAGAGCCTGAGACTGGAGCCTGAGACTGGAGCCTGAGACTGGAACCTGAGACCGGAGCCTGAGACTGGAGCCTGAGACTGGAGCTTGAGACTGGAGCTTGAGACTGGAGCTTGAGACTGGAGCCTGAGACTGGAGCCTGAGACTGGAGCCTGAGACCAGAGCCTGAGACTGGAGACTGAGACTGGAGCCTGAGCCAGAGACCAGAGCCTGAGACTGGAGCCTGAGCCAGAGATCAGAGCCTGAGACCGGAGCTAGAGACCGGAGCCTGAGACCGGAGCCTGAGACGGGAGCCTGAGAACGGAGCCTGAGCCCGGAGCCTAAGACCGGAGCCTGAGACTGGAGCCTGAGACTGGAGCCTGAGACTGGAGCCTGAGACTGGAGCCTGAGACTGGAGCCTGAGACTGGAGCCTGAGACTTGAGCCTGAGACTGGAGCCTGAGACTGGAGCCTGAGACTGGAGCCTGAGACTGGAGCCTGAGACCGGAGCCTGAGACGGGAGCCTATTATAAGAGAATAAGTAAAGAGAAAACCTCATGCAAAAACTGAGAGTTGCGAGTCTTGTTAAAAAAGAATTCTGAGCTTATGAGACTGGACTAAATTGTTCCTAGACCTTTAATTTTTGTAGCACTGTTCACCACCCTAGGCCTAACAATAAACATGTGACGTGTTGGTAACATTAAAATAATTACATGTGAATTATATGAATTACTTGTAAGGGAACCAACCAGACAGATCCACTGTGAAGAACTGGCATAGTGACAGTGGACGGGATTAATGGTTAACTTATTCAGATCTCTCTCACTCTCTCTTTCTTTCTACGGGAAAACGTCTGATTTTTAGGCTAATATACTCACTGATTGTGCGCAGATAGCATATAAAATCATAGATTGAGTTTCATAACATATATACATAACATAAATTGATTCAGTTTTGCTTCATAAGTATGTGTCTGACTCCATTGTCATTCACTATTTGTAATGAAAGATACAAATAATTTCTTGATATATATTTATATTTATATCTACTTATCACAGGGGAAGACCGAAGCTTTCAAAGAAATGGTACAAGAATTTAAAGGTAAGACTGAATTCGGTTTTTGTTGTTTACAGTGAATGAGTTATTTGGCTCTGCATTACTGGCCTAGATTCACTTTGACAAGAGTAAAAAAAAAAAACAATTGAACACCTGATCACGGAATTGATCTCCTCAGGAACAAGTTACTTTCATATTTTGCAGTGATTCACTAACTTAGCAATTATGCTTTAGTTTCTATTTCAAATAACAGACACTGAATTTGCTGCTAGGAAATATATTATTATACAAAGTGTTAAAAGGCCAAATAAATTCCTACAGGGAATGGGTCTCGGTGGACCTTATTAGGTGGGAGGGGGTTGTGCATGTGAGGAGAAGGAGGGGGGGGGGGAGCTGCTGCCAGCTACGTACGTTTGTTGAAGCAAAAACCAATGACTTGAAAGTTTTGGTTTGCAATTTGGTTCTAGATTTCATTTTGGAATTTTACAGTTAGTTGGTTTATATGATTATGTGGGCAATTCCAACCTTTTTAAAACTAAGGACTTGGGATAAAAGTCAGTTTTTGCAAATCTTTGTACTTCAAACTTTAGGAAAATAATATAGTTGACTTATTTGTCACCCAGGGGGGATCTGGGCGCAAAAATATTCACATATTTTAAGCAGAACATTTTTTAAGAAATGCACAAACTTTATAAAATAATGTTAAAATCTCAGTTAACAAACCTTGGAGAAAACAATCTAGTCACAGCTTTTGCAAGTTTACAAGAGTTTCTTTGAAATAGAAAAGTTTCTTACCAATGGCATATTTTAATACAAAAAGAAAAAATGGAAATTGAACATTCAGAGTTGAAATTTCATTGCAGACGTTACATGATAGCAGTAGGTAATCCACAACAAAGAATAATAATTGTATTGGCCGTATATTGAGCATGTATTGTGGAGGAATTATTGACAGCCTTGTATGCAGATAACTGTGGCACACTATACTTAAGTGTTGAGTTATTTGGGGGGTTTTGCATAAATACTAATTACAGTTTCTGATTATACAGAGACATCGGCCAGAGCTTGCTGAAGTTGCTGATCATGTAGATCTGAGGGCTTCAACTGGGGTAACATCCGACTCGTCTTCATCAGCTTCCTCCTCCTCCTCCGCTTCATCGTCATCCACTGACAGTGACTCCGAGTATGATACATCGGCAAGTGAGCAGCAACAAAAATCACATAATGACAAAGTGCGGCACGGAGAAAGACACAGAAGGAAGCGGTAAGTATAAGTAACAATTATGTTGTGTGTTTCAAAATATTCAATATTATTAGTTACAAATGTATAATGATTATCATATATGCACATACTGTTGAGCTGTCCAGTAATATACATCACAGTCATCCACCACTTTGTAAATGCTAGAATATATAGAAGAACCAATGGAAATCGAGATTCTTATCTCAACAATTTCCTAATCAGGTACTATCAAAATTGGGGAAATTTAACAATAATTTGATGGACTACCGATATATTCAAATATATTTTAAAACCCAAGTTTCTGTTCTTTTCTGATTTTGATTTAGTTTTTAAGTGTTTTTTTTTTAGTTTTTTCTTTTTTCTTTTTTGTGTGTGTGTGTGTTTGATATTGTAACTGACCTAAAATATTTTAAATCCTCAACTTTTGTCACCGAACTCAATAAGCCCTTTGTTTATTTTAGGTTGTAATGGTACTTTCTTCTTGTACGTAGTTTGATTCATTTTTGTATGTAAATTTGCATTGTTTAGTACCTAAATAAAGTTGTTGTTGTTGACTGACAGACCCCTGGAAGGGGGGGGGTACTCCATAAAATTAATGTTTAGGTGGGGTTGTGCCACTGGGACTTTGAGACCCCTACCCTATACCAGACCATGTTGGCTGGACTTTTTAACCCTATTCCAGACAAGAAGCCAAACATAGTGTACAATAGTATGCACCTAAGATAACCAGTTCAGAGTTGTGTTTTTGCTTTGGGTTAAAATAAATAATATAAAATGTTGCTAAATTAGTATTTCAGTTGACTCTTTTTACTTGTATAACTTTATAAAACAGCAACAATAATACATTTTTGTGGTTTAATTATTGTTGTTTGTAGGCCTCACCTCAACTCACCAAATTGCAAGAGAGTAAGGAAGGTTTCTCACAGCAGTTTCTCCAGTGCTAGTCCACCCAAACCAGCAAGATAACACAGGTTGGTGACATCTAGTCTTTGTGACTATGAAATAGAGACCTTTATATTAAGGCCAGTTTAAACAGAAGTGGCATTGTCCAATATTGTTAGTCCATGGTGTTGGTTGTAAAGTGTACAAACAAATCCAATACCATCCAACATGTTGGATACAAAGTTTGCAAAAGACATTGATAATCTGTTGAGCATGTGCTCTTGCTATATTTATCCCAAATATGGCACAATCTAATGACAAATCAAACATGACTGTATATGCACAAAAAGAAAATGTTGGATAGAATTTAGGTTTGAACCAAATCGAACTAAGCTTGATCCAGCATTGTCTAACACCATGGTGTTCAAAGAGATCCAATATGTTGTGTTTAACAATGTTGGATGTTGCTGCACCAACATATTCAATCCGTTTGGACTGGCCTTTACATCTAGATTTGGGGTGTTGACATGTAGCTCAAATTATTGCTACTCCAGTGTGAATCCATGGGCAACTAAACTAACAAGATTACCAATCAACAAAAGTCAGTGTGTGAAATATTAGTAGTATTTATTTAAACTACTGTTCTTTTTTAAAAATAATCAAGATTTCTATACGAGAATATTCAAAGCTGAGGATAAAATGTCAATTGAACTGGATTTCCATGCAGCACATTTCTAATTGTTGCATCTGTTGTTTGAATCCATTTCAGGTTTTGCAGCATGTATTACTGGCTGGCAAGCAAGCAAGCATTAAAGAATGCCATTGTTGATACATGATTTGTATATGTATCAATTGCAGGAATCATACCATTGAAAGCTTGCATAGAAGCTAGGATTATAGAACTGGTTATTGACTGTATTCTCATGTTCACTTGTCATTAGTAACTGTTGAATTTTATACTGACAGTTTTCATAAGACACAACCCCGCAAACTATAAAGATTTAAATTACAGTAAATCATGTTATAATAAAGACCATAGTATCAATCGGTAATATGTTCTCATAGCTTATAATATTGCGCACTAGTGCTCCAGCATATTATAATATCAGTCCCAAGTTTAACTGAGTAGAATGCAGCTCTCAAAATTCAGGAAGTATCTTCTGCCAAAGGCACGAGTATCCAGGGGGTCCTAGGGCATGTTCCCATGGGAAGTTTCATGCATTTGAAGATGCTTTTGGCACAATATTGAATGACATTCATACATGTATACCAAAAATGTATCTGCAGTAAAAAATAATCTTTGTGTGACTCACATGTTGAATCGACTTGTCAACAACTTGGATGATCATTAGTGAGTTGCATTCATACAGACTTGCTGTCTTTTTTCTTGTACATGTATTATGTTGGATCTTTATAAGATTTCATAGGATGCAGTCATCAATTTTGACTTATGAATTTTCTCAGAAATGCAGGATTTTTTTTTTGCAGGATTTAAACACGAAATAGTTAAATTAATGCAGATTTTCCAATGACTCTGATGGGTCAGCAGTTAAATATATAATGCGGGTTTGACCCACCCTATGCAGGTCTCTTAGCACCTAATGTATGTACTGTACTGGAGGAAAGCTCAGTCTTATTTTATATATCGACTTATATTTTTGTTATCAGTATCTACACAAATAATTAATTTTGTTACATGCTGTCAGCTTTACAACGACAAACAACAACTGCAACAAATACATTATTCTTTAATTTAAATATTTTTCTGACCTAGTTCATAAAGTTATCATGATAAAGATATGTACCTAAACTATAGTATTGGTCAGACTGTTTAACATACTATTGAAATAATTCTCAAGATTTTATTTGCTGCATTGATTAGTGTAATTACGTGCATACAGTCAATGGATATGACATAAAAGCTGTGACCTTAAGATCCGTCTTACAGTAATTGTAGATTTCAGGACTTGAGATGGTCTCAAAATTAAATTATTTGAAACTGTTATTTCCATATGTTTTGTGGTTATTTTCTCTTTCTTGAATTTTTATTAAGTATTTTAAAGCAAATAAAAGAAATATCATTAAAATTGTTAGGTCAGGTGTGACCAAAAACTTGCCCACCATCTTCGAACATGCTCATTTTAAAAGTTTTGAAAATTTGACAAAAGCTTCATCACAGTCTTGAATCTGATTATGGCAGATTATAACAATAATGGTACTACATTGTTTGGAATCAAAATAACCAAATTCACAACTTTAGGAGTGTGATTTCTGACTGCATTCGAACCATGTCTTCACAGAATGCTCATGTGTGTAAACAAACAGCTGATTCAAAAAATATTGTCTCGTCCATTGTTCATTCATATATATATACACACCCAGACCAAATAGCACTGTGGTCCATGCTCTTATGGCAAATAATAATAATGGCTGCTCTGTACAGTGATGATTTGAGATGGAGGGTAAAAAAGTTTGCCATCAAAGGGGCTGTGCTCTATCTTGGGATGTGCAAGTGCACAATACATGGACAAACGAGTAGAGAACCTTTTCTGAACCAGCTGTGTGTAGCACTTAGTCAGGAAACATGACAGCTGTAAACAATTCCTTGCCAATCTACAATGTACATTATTGTATAGTCAGTGCCTGTTACAATATTTTGTGGGATCGTTAAACTTTAGGGAGGGAGGTAATTATTGGTGTCATTAGTCGGTCGTTACATGCTTTAGCAGTGTGAATACAGAAAACGATTCAGAAAACCAGCATCCATTTCATGCACAGGAAGGGTTACTAGTGGAGTGGTGAAATATTTAACCACTTAAACCATAATATCGTAACTGTACCATAATAATTTATTATTTGTGCACATAACAAGCATGTGTATTTAATACCAGGCAGAGTAGCTAGCATTTTGAGAGCCTGCAACGTAATAAACAACTAAGAACATGTGATGTTAAGACATTGCCGACAAGTTTATGAAAAATAGCAGTAGCAGTGTTAGTTTCAAATTTGGAAGATTTAGTTGTGTTTTTTTAACTGGTTTCATTTCTTTGGCTAGCTGATAAGATAAATAATAGTAAATAGTTAATAGACATATTTCTCCTCAAGATATATGTAATATATTCATCGTATTTGTTCAGGTGAAATGTCATTGCAGTACAACATTATCACACAAATATGGTACAGAAGAAATATGTGATATAAATTATAGTCATAAAACCAGAATTCCTTGGCAGGTGTTGTTTGAAATATGTTACAAAATTCCATTTCTTGGTGTGAGTGGGGTACAGGTAATAAACCTCCACTGCACACTCGATGTGTGATAGCAAAGTGGCACCCCTCCACCCCCAGAGCACCCCTGTGGCACTATAAAGATGAGTTATCATCACCATGATATTGTTGTCAAAACAATCTTAATCTTTTCAGTCATTTTTATCACATATTTATTGAAAAATAGTTGGATGTTACTTACTGTAAATGACCGAATTAGCACCTCGGCGCTCATTTCAAACCTGTACTTGGGGGTGTGGTGCTAATTCGGGCAGGGTGCTTAATCGGGCAGTGGCACTAATTTCTAAACTGCTAAAAAACAAAATCCAGAGAATATAAAGGATCAAGTTGCGGTCATTTACAGTAGTTGACTACTAGTTTTTAGTTAATTAATTCAAACATGACCCCGTGGCCATTTATGTGTGATTAAAGTTTCATGCTTGAGAATATTTGAGCATTGACAACCATTATACTGGTTGTGTCTTGTTTCACTGGCTCTAGCAATATCGACTAATCTTGGATGTTCCAATGTAGCTTCACCTGGTTCAAGACATAATTAAGTATCTATAAATGTAAACCCTAGGGTAGCAGATATACATTCGCTGCTTTCTAAATTGGGAAGTAAGTCTGGGCTTACAAGTCATCCCACATCCCATACTTTAGTATAGCTTATACTAACAGGAGTAGGTGCTGCCTTAAGTGTGCTATAACATCTGCAAAATATGGTTAGAGCTTCACATCTTGGATAAGGACGTTAAACAGTAGGCCCTCTGAGACCTCAATTGCAGGGTTTGTAAATGTTTGTGGCTCTCCATCTAACATTGAATGGCTGAGTCATTAAACATAAACTATGCTTTTGCCTGGAGAAAGACTATAAGTCATAAAGACGAAAGATTCAATACATAGTTAGTACCAGTACGGTAACTAATAATTCTACAATCGATGAATATCAACTGTAAATTAGGAGAGTTTGTATGCAATTCAGGACTAATCATGGGGTTTGTTCACAACCTCACTCAACAAAAAGCCTTAGTGCCACCCCTGCTACCTCCTATTCTCAAATTCTGGCTATAGCCTTCCCTTGGCCTTCCTTATTTGCTATGATTCCAACCATCTCCGGACAATGGACACCCTTAAATCTAGCAAGTGTCGCTGAAATAAAAGTAATCTAACTATTAGGTTTCAGTCTTTTTTATTTCACAAATATTTGAAAAAGAATTAAAGTAATAAAACACCATAGTTTCTTCCCAACCACATCACAATGTACCGTATGTCTGGCTAAGATTTATAATCCCTCATGGATCGTCTCTCCCAAGTTCATATGGTTTTATGCGTTTTCTTCCACTCGTAGCTTCCTCTTCACCCTCTTCAGAGCTCTCTTCCATTGAGCCACCTGTTGTGTTAGCAGCTACATCTCCCAAGGCACACGATGTGACAACAACAGTTTGCCACAGTCCTCGGTTAGCTTGTATGTTGAAGCTTCTTGATACAGACTGTGCACTGCAGAGCAAGGAACAAGTAGAACAGCTATTTATTGA
>JANUFV010055551.1:10492-28540 GCA_024757865.1 Epizoanthus scotinus
ATATCCAACACTTGAATGTGAGCCTGTTTGAGGCTCTAAGGCTGTGTATCATCTCATATCCAACACTTGAATGTGAGTCTGTTTGAGGCTCTAAGGCTGTGTATCATCTCATATCCAACACGGCGTGTTGGTAGAACAGAACTTGCATGGAAGAATTGTTTTAATTCAATTAGTCCTGATTTACATGTGTGCTGGTACCCGTACATTGATCAAAGCCCTCACTCGTTCTCTTAAACTAAACATGTGTTTTAACACATTCAAAATGGCTGATGAAACAGAAACTATGTGTACTCTACCTTGCCAAACGTCTTTCGTTGTGTGATAAGCTGCGTTGTTCACTGGCGCTCTTTCCTTCGCCTTGCTTACTAAGGTCGTCTGTCTTGTCCTCTGTCTCAACTGGGATACTATCATTGAACAGACATTTCTTGTTGTAGAGAATGTAGAAAATGAAAATTATAGCCAACATCAAAACTCGGAATTTCAATATCTGTTTGATCATTTTCAATAACTGTTACAGCTTTTTGATGCATAGTTTTCTATAGTTTTTTCTTTTTCTCTGTGGCTTTCTACATTCTCCATAGATATGATGTTGCCTTCCTTTTTCCCTTCAATGTGTCTTAAATTTCGAGAACTTTCACTGCATGTACGTAATTAGTTTGTGGAGACAAGGGTTGACCACACGTGGCGGCCTAGAGAGACTGTGCGATTGTACATCAGCCCAGTCAGTCAGTCAGTCATACTCGGTTTGGTTTGAAAGTTACTTGCCGGATATGGAGTCAGTTATCACTCTTGTTATGGCCGTATTTCCACCCAAGCTATTATTTTGAACCCTTGAGATTGTAAGACAATTGGTCTACGTTTTGTCGCGTCGACAAACCAGGTTCCTTGTTCAGCAGGTAGGTATCGCTTTCATTTTATCTACATACCAAGCGAAGTTCAAGACCTTTCAATAGGATACCTAAAACCTCGTGCACAACACAAGGTAAACACTAAAAGGTGTTAAACTCCAAACTCCTGGTGACTATAAGCACAAAATATCAAATACCAAAATACTTTCGTGAATGCCATTCAGAGATACAGAGTCGTGTACTTTGGAAGAGGTGATATTCTGATCAGCAGTACTGAGGTATCTCTAAGTCTAAGTCTCTCTAATCGTGTAGGCCCAGCCTGCATGGTGTGTGGATGAGATATTATGATCAGCAGTAAGTCTCTCTAAATGGTAGGATAATCGTGTGGGTCCATCCTGGTGTGTGGATGAATGTGAGAGATGCTCCTATAGCTTATAACTCAGAAACTTCAGAATATCTCCAAGTTACTTTGTAATATTTTGACAAGGTTTGGACAGAACGAAGACGCTGACTGTTTTGATATACATTACTAGTTGACAAAAATATAATTAAATCAGCAATCAGTTTACTACCACGTACTAAGAACGATGTTTGGCGCAATTATGCTTGAATAATACGTCTACAAACTTTTGTTGATTCATTAATTTTGAACCAAATATGAATTAACAGTATGGACTCCTGACCACGTTCGCTTTACATCACTAGTTGTAGTTCCAGTCTGTCGCGGAATAAACGGCCATGCAGTTTGGTGCTTCATTTGAATTCGAATTCTGGCCTAGTACGAGGCTACAAGTACCCACGACGCACTGCGACCTTGTCATTGTGAATTATGTCATATAGTCATATGCAAAGGATAAACTCAACCAACACGAACCTCATAAATAGAATCTGACTGATTAAAATGGCCAATTTGAATTGGTTATCACAGATAAACATTTTTAAAATATGCGGTACGTATTGGTGCAAATGGCCATTTCTTTGGTAAGAATGGCTTTTACTTTTAGAGGCAACAATCAAACTAAACGGTGAAAATTTCATTCTGAGAGAACCAATTGAAACTGGTCATTTTAAACAGTTAGTTTGCAGTTGTTATTGATAACTATCACGAATAGGCATCAGGACTCGCATGTGATCCATTCATTTAGTGCATGTCTTTGTAATTTATACGATACCAGTTTTCCACTCATAAAATATTGATACACACACTAACCAAGACGCTTAAAGTGTTAATACTGGCAGACTCTATAGTGTACTCAATCTATTTGTAGCAAATATTTCATCGTTTGTACTGCTGTTGTTTCTTCTACATTCAGCTGAGTGCAAAATTAAAAAATTGCATTGTCTTTAAGTCAGTTATTAGTTTGTTTCACTAAGTGGTATCATTATTTAAAAGTTATTCTTTCGGAGGTGGACGCAACTATTTCAAAACATATAATACAATAAGACTTATTGCAATCTTTCGCATTTGCACATAATTACAATAACTATAAAACAATTCTATCATCTGTGTGTCAGCACTATCATTTCATGGTAGTTTGTTGCTCTGTATTAAAGTCCTGTAACTATCCCGGCTCATTATTAATTCATATTACGAGTATCTGCGTTGCGTTTCTGGTTCCTCATAGCAGGTTTAGCGTCGAACGAAAACCGCAGACAATCTCGACATTTGCGAGAGACAAATCAGCTTGGAAAGTTACGACATTTTCTTCGTGACTATTTCGGTGTTCCTGAATTGCGGACTTCTATTATTTGATTACAACTTGTTCCAACTCGATATTCAATTCACTGTCGACATTTCAAACAAGTGCAAGAGCTGTGTGGCAACGGTGCTTCTTAAACGATGGCTTGAGTCGTGTAAACCTTAATTAGAATAGCCAAGAGCGAGGCATGGAATGGCTGCCAACTTAAATTCAAAGAATCCAAAGATACAGGACTTATTGAAATCTCAATTGTGAATGGTTTCACAAAGAAAAGAATAAAGGCACAAAATATGTGTACATCAATATATGGAATTATGCGGCCAATGTGGCGACGTCCCAAAAGCCCGAAGGTCCAAAGTGTATTATTGCAGATGGCGGTGGTTTGGAGCATATTGTTTTCTAGCTGTGCAATGAATGCAGAAGCTCCAATAATTGGTAACCAGTTGAAGTCTCTGGGCTGTCCTGTTGCATACGTGGGAAAACTGTACGTCAATGACAGAATGGTGAACTCTACGGATTTCGTACAAGTTACAGTAAGTAGCTAAATCCACGACATGGATATTATTGTAAAGGTGTCGTACTTAGGTGTTGTATCGACATTAAGAAGTTGGCAAAACGTGTGATAGATGTCAATCTCGTATGTTACAAATGTATGCAAGAAACCAAACGTGTTCGGAACTGTGAACCAATATGACAAACGAGCACAACCCATAAACTATATATTTTTTTATATAAAGTTCAGTGTCAAACTATACCAAACGTCAGATATTGCGGCAATGAAGAATTTGAATCAGTGATCAAAGGCAAAGAAAGTATAAATGTAACATGATTATGATATTCGCAATAGAAAACATTTGTTTCAGATTACATGTTCTGTTCAGTTTCAACACATTATTTTTGCTGAAAAACAGTACAGTGAAATATACCGTACATTATTAAATAACCTGTGCAAAATAGAGGGCGTAAATAGATGGTTATTATACTGGGACGCTTGTCAATATGTCTCGCAGTAGCGTTACAAGATATATTTTTAAACCATTTCACAGTGTATGCACAATCGTGTAATCACCAAATGAGTTCGATTTGCCCCAATCGTTACAGCATGGGACGTATATCTTATTTTATGGCATAACATGTTACATTCTGTAGTATTCCGAATCAATTTACGTACACTAGTATATTTGGAAGTAAAGTTACATGTGTTGTCTTGATAAATTTGAAACAATTTATGTTTAAAACAAGTTCTGTTCAGAAACCCCGCTCTGACGACGGGCGAGTGCGCGAAGCACCATCTTAATTCATCCACCCTGACGGCAAACAGTATGACACATTAATCTTTCGTGTATAAAAGGCAATGAGACATATGATTTCTTGACATTGCCTCGCCACTATCAGTGTATCACGAAAAATAATCAGTTTGCTAGAAGTTAAAATTTAAATAGGTAAATCATAGCTTCTCTGGGCAAATTCTACGTTTTCATTCAAAATTTAAATTTATCAGTTAATAATAATAACGTGCAGTTCTTAAAAAAATCATTATACTAACAGTCTCAATGCTTTTTACATTAAAATATGTTAAGAACACAATTTCATAAAATGTGATTATAATAATGTATGATATTAGCTACGTACTAGCGTTGTTAATATTTTAATTACTTGGAGAACAAATCTACAGGTGATCCAAAGTTAATTCCAGGCATGTAGTAATAAAAGAAATACCCCTATATTTGAAAATTGTTCTTTCTTCTTAACATGCACCCTTATCCACAACAACAGACATGTTTCGGAGCATGTACCTATAAAAAATCCTAGACCGTTGTGTACTGACAAATGTAAATTATAGTTTCATAGCACCATTAATAATTTAAATGTTTTGACTTTCTTTTGACAGGTTGTTGAAGTTGGAAAGTCAACACTTCCGAGCTGGTTGGTGCTCGCACGGCCCATGTATGAACTTCAAGGAGTCCCCGTGAGGGGGGAGAGTGGGGAATACGATATGTTTGTTAATGCTATAGATAAAGAGGGCAAGCTGAGCGCTCAGCTCTTTAGTCTAAAAGTTCTTCTCCGACCTGAAACACATTGTGATAGATGTACTTTTGGCAACCTTGTTGCCATGACAACAGTTGTAGTTGCCGTTGACTACAAAGGACTGGATGCTAGCGAGCGTGTACGTGTTCTTACGGAAGTTGCGACAACCTTTAATGTGTCACCTAATAATATTACAGTGAAGGTGACAGCTGATAAAGCTGAAGATAATACTATTCCCTTATGCAACAAAACGCTTGTGAAAAACGGTTTAGGATTGGGAAGCAACACATCTTCCACGAGTTTCGTAGCATTCTCATGGATTGTTCGTACAATATGGTTACCTTTATTTTCTGATTTCATGCAGCAAGAAGCAAACAATAAATCCGTGAGTGATTCTATTGGATTTCCTATAACTGGATGGCATTTGATGACTGGAAATCTTGTTGTAAACTGCTCCAACTCTAGCCACGCAGTGCCATTGACAACTGCAGTTACAACGACCATAATGTCATTTGCCACACCTTCAATAAGTGTTGATATGATGTCACCAACAGTGTACGATCTAACCACTCTCATGGTGACGTTACTTCCTTCAACCGTCAATTCTTTAGCATCCCTGTCATCAACAGTGGACATCTCAAGGAGGACGACGCTGCCTCTGATTCAGACGTCTCATGAATATCAATCAGAGTCTGTCTGGAGAACCACACCACCTTACATCGACGTCTCTACCCCTCATGATTACAGCCAACGAACTTCTGTTGTGTGGTTGTCACAAACTTTTGTACCGTCACCTTCCCCTTTCACGAGTATCGCAAGCATTGGACGCTCGATAGTTAAGAAATCGTCTGACTTGGCTATCACATCAATACAACCTTCAAGGTAAGAAAATGTTTCTTGAAAAAATAATACAATTTTCATTATAATAGTAGGAAGCTATAGGTTAATGGTATTTGTGTGTTTCCAAAACTGACCGATTCTAACAACAATTTATACCTACAGATGTACGCACACTTGAATGATAAATATTAAGGTGTTTTCTTCTCTAAAACAATATGTGTATCCTGGTAATATATTAGTGATAACTAGGTATAAGTAGAAATATGATCATACTTGCACTGATAAGTAAACACACGATTAGCTGTTGCAATTATAATGTTCTACAGTCTAACAAAGATTACAAACTATGTATGATACTTTCGTTATAAATCCCTACTAAATCCCTTCTTAAATAGATTTTAGACTAAAAATTGATAATACTCAGGGTATGCCCATTTTGAATACTTTCAAAGTACATAATAATCCACGTTTTAGTTCTTCACTTGCCACTTAAAAAGGTTTCAATACGAAGATCTAGGGAATGACTATTATATCTTTTTGTATTTTTAAGAATCACAGGGCATTAATTCCCAGATCCTTGATTTGAAACTAGTTTATTGTTTATATTAATTCCCTGTTTGTTGCTTATTATTGTTGTTGTAGAACGCAAGTTGTGTCGAGTACAGTGGACGTTTGTCGTGGGGATGCTCCTCCTAAGGTGACAGGAAATGTCAGTCTTATCAATGTTACGGTTGGAAAAGTTCGACAGCACGAGATACGAAGCGAGACATTCAGCGACGATGAAGATGGATCTACAAAGCAGCTTAGTCTTGCCCTTCTTCATCCCAATGGAAGCAAGTTCCAAGAAGATTACTGGGTTGAACTTGTTTCTACGACGCAATCTCTTTTCATTGTTCCAACTGTAAATGAACTTCTTCAACAACCAAAGAATGGTTACGGGTTTCTGCTTAGGGCTCAAGATAAGTGTGGAAACACGGTAGATCTTCATTTTAATATTTCTATTACAGGTCATCCTCAAGAAATATGTTTCATAACTAACATTACTGTGAAAAGCAGCTTTAATATTAATGTGCCAACAGTTGTAATCAAGGAATGGCTTCTCGGATTACTGCAAAATTATCTAGGGGAGGAAGAACTATACTTCTTGTCCTACAAGAAAAAGCAAAATGATGATGGTTTCTTCAACCTTTTGTTTAGTAGTGGCTCTTTCAAATGCCCAGTCTGCGACACAAACCAAATCCACACTTTCTACAGGAAGTTCCTTTATTCCAACGGAAGTGTTAAGTATGAACTATCGAACAACCTCTCTGGTCCTAGCGGAACTCCCTGGTTTACCGTAATAGCTATTACAAATTCAGGAGAAGTTTGCATTTCTTCTTCATACTCAACAATGTATGGGGCAGCACATACATCTAATGTGCTGCTGCTGTCAGAAACTATTGTAGGCTCTTCAAATGTAGAACACTATACAACACATAGCACAGCATTTCATCAAAGCAGCCAAGATACGATGTCAATAACCACCGCATACCAGTCTACACAGGTAATGCTTTCTTCAATGAAAGTATCTTCATCATCTGTTAGATTACAAAGCAGCTACATTTCTAATGTGCTGCTGTCAGAAACTATTGTGGGCTCTTCAAATGTAGAACACTATACAACACATAGCACAGCATTTCATCAAAGCAGCCAAGATACGATGTCAATAAACACCGCATACCAGTCTACACAGGTAATGCTTTCTTCAATGAAAGTATCTTCATCATCTGTTAGATTACAAAGCAGCTACGTTTCTACGAAATACTCGATATCGTCTACTTTGAACAAAACAAATCCTACGACAATGTATTCTGAATATACGTATCCCAGCGTCTTGGAACTGGTGTCTTCATTACATGTATTGGGTTCAACATCTTTTTCTCTTCAAGATGTCCCAACCCCTGTGGAAACTTTGTCCATGTCCTTTACAGGAACGGTCCAATTAAGTGTTACGAGATTATCCTCTTTATCACAAATCTTTTCACCAACCAACGTTGTTTTTGTTCCATCATCATCAGTTATAGGACGTTTCAACTCTCCGCCTGTAGTTCAGCGACAATTGCCGTTTTTGCGTGTACTACCTTGCTCTACTCTTGATTTCAAAATCCCGTGGGATACCTTTAATGACCTGGAAGATGGAAATACGACAAATTTACAACTGAAAGTTACTACGGTTGAAGGTAACACACTGGGGCCGGATTCATGGATACAGTTTAATATGTCAACTAAGGTCCTGTCTGGTATACCGACAGGTGACATATATTCAAAGCGATCTAATTACAGTTATATCTTAACTGCGGAGGATAAACATGGTTTAAAGGTAGAGACAAACATTACAATTTTTATCGAAGGGCCTATGCCTCAACTAAATTACAAAATAAGGATGGTTGTAAGAGGGTCGTTTGACGATGAGCCTTCGAGAGTTGAACAGCTGTCAGTTCTCGTGAAAGCAATTTCAAAGTACTTAGGAGATAAGAGTGGTAACTATATCTTTATTGAATCGTTTGTTCGTGGGACTGGTGTTAGGCCACTAACGATGATCACGTGGGGAAACTGCACCCTGGTTGGCTCAATATGCAATGAAGCAACTGTGGAATTCATTTCAGATAAATTAGCTATTAGAAATGGCCTAAATTCTATCTTTTCTGCCGCCCTACATCCCCAATTCAACCTTGAGATGATTTCCGAAAAACGTTTGAGACCTTGCGACAAACAAAGCCACCCTCCCGAATTAAGGATACCTATTGAACTGATAAACATTACGTCTTTGTGTCAACCATTTGAATTTAAAATCCCTCCGGAAACATTTTCCGACAAAGAAGATGGAAACACTAGAAATCTACACCTGTCCCTGGTAACCCGCGATCTACAGACTTTGGCTAAGGACTCCTGGATTCAATTTGATGTCGCTTCTCAGAAGGTCTATGGTTTTCCTACAGCTAAGGAGATATCAAATCAGTCAGGGTATGGTTACTGGTATGTACTGATAGCAAATGATAGTAGTGGTAAACGTGCCACAACTGAGATAAGATTAAAGATTGAGGCTAAACCTATCTCAAACAATTATAATGTAACTGTCACAGTTCAAAGTTATATAAACCCCGAAACACCAACTGCAGGGCTTGTATTGCAACTTATGGGCAAAATTGTTGGCTATCTGGGAACGAAAGACAAGAATGAACTAAAAGTATTGCATTATAGTCGCACCCAGGGAAATCAAGATGGACTTACCATAACCTTCACCAACTGTTCACGAAATGCAAACGGTTGCGACTATGAAGCTACGAACTACATTGGTTCAAGATTGCTATCAGCTGATAGAAAGACCACACAACCATTTATACGAGCTTTGCTTCCTCTTTTCTTTGTGGTGAAGGTTGTTGAATCAAAAAGTGGTGAATGCATTCCCAATTACCCTCCCACTGCAAAGCGTAGTTTGATTCAATTCAATGTGAGTTTATGTAAAAGCTTTAGACTTCAAATCCCAGATGATGTATTCTATGACATAGAAGATGGATCAACAAGTAACCTTTCTCTTGTGTTACTGACGTACTCTAAAGAATCTATAAGCAAGTCATCCTGGATTCAATTTGACCAAGTAACACAAGAAATATATGGAATTCCAATCATGCATATATCAATTACAGAACCAAATATGGTAAATCAGTTTATTTTGATTGCCAAGGATAGTAAAGGAAGGACATCAAATGCATCTCTTACTATTGATGTGCAGCCCAACACGGTTCCACTACGGTACAACGTCAGTGCTACTGTGACAAGCTATTTTGACCAGAATGCTGCAGACGTTGATATGCTGAACAAGCTTTTCAAAAAGATAAAGATCTATTTGAATGATGCAAGTTCAGCGTCTGCCTTGTTGCTCTCGTATGAAAGAGACAATAGCAGTTCTCGGCCATATGAGGTTTCTGTCAGGTGGAGCAATTGTTCAATAAATAGAAATATTTCTATTGTTGGAAGCAAAGATGATCCCATGGAGAAGCTGAAACTCACAAATGGAATGGTAAATCCGAGTCTCATACAGTCACTTGCGCCCGAATTCATTGTTAGATTAATAGAAATCCAAGTGCGAGTGCCTCCGGTAAATACACCTCCTATAGCTAGCATTTCGATTGTGAAGCTCAATGTATCGTCTTGTGAAGTTCTTCGTTATCGGGTTCCTAATGATACATTTTACGATAAAGAAGATACAACACTCAAACTAAGATTACTTGAAGTCTCTGGGAGAAAACTTACGGATGGCCACTGGTTACATTTCAACCAAACGTCTTCATCTATATATGGCATACCAACAGCTGCGGTTGCCAAGCAACAGCCACATGACGGGTACGAATATCTTCTTGTAGCAGAGGATACTAAAGGATTAAAGGCAACTGTTAAAGTTATAATAAACATTACTGGGTTTGAAAATGAACCAAATCTTATATTTACAATTGTGTTTCGAAGTCTTATATGTATCAATATGTCTAGTACTGATAAACAGCTGTTACTAATTCACAAGTTATCCTCATACTTTGGACATAAAGATATACCGAATATCCGCATAGAATTATTTGCACAAGGCATTGGCAGTCAACCACTGAATCTATTATCTTGGAGTAACTGCAGTTTGCCGTCCGACCGGTGTGACATAGAGGCAGTCATGGATATCACAAAGATGCTAAAAGGTGCGGACGGTGACATTCATCCAAATCTACAAGAAGCTCTTGGACCAGAATTTAGCGTCAATTATATCACTGACAGAAGACTCGGACATTGCATAAGAAACATAAACACTCCACCGAAATTACACAAGCTGGTTCAAACTCTGAATATATCAATGTGTAACCGGTTTCTTTTTCAGATACCAAATGATACTTTCGCTGATCTTGAGGACGGAAATACTCGCCATTTATCACTAATGCTCACCAAAACCAACTCTGAACCACTCGCAAGAGATTCGTGGATTCAGATGGACGTAGTTTCTCAACAAATATATGCATTTCCAACCCTCATGCTAATACAAAATAAGACATTTGGTGAGCACAGGTTATTATTGGTAGCAAGAGATAGTGGAGGAAAAACGGCGAGCACAGAAATAAAACTCGTTATTGTAGGCGTGCCTGTACCAATACATTACCAGATCGTAATTACTGCAGAAAGTTACTATGATGCAACATTACCATATATTAACCACGTAATGGCGCTTTTGGAAAAAATATCGACCTACCTTGGACTTGATGGCAGCAATGGCATTGCAGGAGTGTCCTGGAACAACAGCGCAAACTACCCGAAGTTATTTTCTCTTACACTTACAAATTGTTCTTGGCCAAAGAAGCCGTGCAACTCGCTTATTATTAAGAACATTTTAGCGCTTTTTAACACAACATCAGATCAAAATAACCCAGAACTTGCTCGTGCATTGCAACCTCATTTTGCGTTAAAAAAATTGGAAGGAGAACAACTTGGCCCGTGTCCAACCATTCCCAACACACCACCAATTGCCAGCATCCCTTTGCTGACTAAGAATATTACTGTCTGCGAAGCCTTATCATTCCAAATACCACCAGCGACATTTTATGATCGTGAAGATGGAGGTACAAGGAATTTGACACTGTCTCTAGTAAGTTTTGGTGGTGCAAATCTACATCCTTCACACTGGTTGCAGTTTGACCCCAAGTCACAGCGTGTGTATGGTATTCCTATGGAAGAGGAAAGCACCAATTACCAGTATCGCTTGATTGCTAAAGATCATAAGAATCTGGAAGAAAATGTGACCTTAAAGATCTTCATCAATGCTACATCTTACCCGTACAGTTATTTTGTCAAGATGTCGTTCTCTAGTTATGTGGATCCAGTTGTGTATAAATCGGACTTTATCAGAAGGCTGTTAGAGTACTTGGGAAACAAGGCGTCATCTAAGAGTTTGAGGTTGCTATCCTATATTTACACTAATTCTACGCCTGGTGTCGTTCATATATCGTGGACTAACTGTGCGTTGAAGTATATTCCTTGTGATTATAAGGGGATTTCTAGCATAAATGGCAAGCTCCAACTCCCTGGAGGTTATTTAAATCCTGATTTGATAAGAGCA
This sequence comes from Epizoanthus scotinus, assembly GCA_024757865.1. NCBI lineage: Eukaryota > Metazoa > Cnidaria > Anthozoa > Zoantharia > Epizoanthidae > Epizoanthus > Epizoanthus scotinus. The sequence goes on from JANUFV010055551.1 coordinate 22,039, forward strand.
CTAGCTCCAGAGTTTATTATTGACAGCGTTAATCAAATCATGCGAGGTCCCTGTACGAATACTCGTCCTGTTCTGTTGAAGCCTATTTTACCTATAAATGTACCTTTGTGTGGCGTATTTGGATTTGTCATACCACAGGAAACGTTTTATGACAAAGAGGAAGGTTATACAAGAAATATTTCTATTTCTTTGCTTGAATTAGACGGAAGCTTGATTGACACGAAATCTTGGATTCAATTCAATAAGAGTTCTCAGACCATCTATGGAGTACCAACGTCAGACATTGCAAACGTTCAGCCCAAATATGGATTTCCGTACTTATTATTAGCAAAAGACGAACTAGGCTTGACAGTTAATGCTAGTTTGACACTAAACATAAAAGGAAATGCTCCCAATGTTAGTTACAAAGTAACTTTAACATATAAGGGCTTTATGAAACCTTCAGTCCACGTCGACGAAGTTATCCTATTTATCAAGAAACTGACAGCCTACATTGGACATGCAAATGATACTCAAATCAAAGTTTTATCTGCTGTTAAAGCACCTGGCTATCCATCTGTAAATCTAATTGTTTGGACAGATTGTAGCTTACCTTATAGACCTTGTAATTTTGCAAAAGTTCTAAACATCTCCAACAAGTTGAAGGCAAGTGCACAGCTAAGACAAGCACTGCTACCAGAGTTTAGTCCTGAAAATGTATTTGATTTACCGACAGGTCCATGCGAATCCATTACTAATAGTCCTCCGATATTGGCTAATGCAATTGGTTCAATTCATATAACATCTTACTGTACTTTGATGGAGTACCGAATACCAAAAAGAACGTTTATGGACAAAGAAGACGGCGATGCAAGAAACCTCACTTTGTCCCTGCTCACAAAGAAGCTAAAGCCACTACCCTCCAGTTCTTGGGTACAGTTTGATGCTTCATCACAAGAAATCTACGGGTTGCCATTGCATACGATTTTGACTAACCAGCCTTTAGATGGTTACCCTTATGTATTGGCTGCCGTGGATAGTGGTGGGAAATTGGTAATGGATGACATCAAAATCAAATTACCAGGCTCGAAACAAAAAGCAAATTATCAGATTACAGTTGTAGTAACTAGTAGTTTGATGAGTTCACAGCCGGATGTTAAGTCTTTGTCGATTCTTCTGGGAAGAATTGCTAATTATTTAAACGACAGTGCCCCTCTTAAAATAGTTAAGTACAACAAGACCAAGAATGAGCCCATTAACCTTATTGTAACATGGACAAGCTGTTTACTGCCGAACAACTCTTGCAATCATCACATAATCAAGGAATTATATTCAAAAATTGCATTACCAAATGGAAAGCAAAACCCAAACTTTACATTGAAACTGTTCCCTGAGTTTATCCTTCAAGGAGTTTACGAGGAGAAGTTTGGACCTTGTGCAGTCCCTATTAACAAACGTCCAAGAATCAACCGTGTCTTGGCTCCAATTAACATCTCGTCATGCGGTGAGTTTACCTTTATAATTCACAACGACCTGTTTATCGACGATCTGGATGGAGACACAAGAAATCTTACCCTTCGTTTGATGCATGTTAATGGAAATAATTTATCAAAACATTCATGGGTGAAGCTTGATAAACAAAGATATTTACTTTATGGCATGCCCACTTTGAAGACCTTCAGGAAACAGCCAGTCGAGGGATACCAATTCGTGCTTGTTGCCACAGACAGTGGAGGTCTAACACAGAATGCGTCCCTCACGTTGAGAATTTGGGGAGAAAACGTAACCAATCATCTAATCGACTTAGAAGTTGTGAACTATAAATTTCCAACAGCTGATGAAGTGGATATTTTAATACATCTTAAGCGGAAAATAACGAATTATCTTGGAGGTGGACAGGTGTTACAAGCACATACTTTTTCAAGTAACGACAAAAGTTTATCGCGTGTTTCGCTGACATGGAGCAATTGTTCACTAGATTATTTTCCATGTGACTTTCAATCTCTTGAACGGTTACAGACGGCGCTTACAATTAAGCAAAATATGGTGAATTCAGATTTTATGCGTGCACTGGCACCAGAATTTGTTGTGGAAACGATAAACTTTGCAAAATTTGGACCATGTTTAAATACAAAACCGCAAATTGATCAGGTTTTGGAGACAGTTAATGCTTCCTTTTGCAAAGTATTGAACAATCCAGTTCCTGAAAATCTTTTCTATGACAAAGAAAATGGAAACACAAGACGACTACTGTTATCTATTGCTTCGGAAAACAATACTGTTTTATCATTGAGCTCATGGATACAACTTAATCAATCCTCACAAGTCTTGTATGGAATTGTATCACCTCAAGTTGTTATTGACCAGCCAGTTGGTGGATATCGCTATATATTAACTGCTAAGGATGGTGGAAACTTAGAAAATAAGGCAACGTTTGGCGTTTCCATTACAAACAAGCCGCCTGAAATCGGCTTTATGGTCGTCTTTGTCTTTGAAAGCTATTTTGATGCCAAACTACCCCATGTAGATGAACAGCTCCTTCTGATGAGGAAGATTACTGCATTCTTGGGAAATGCTGATATCAATAACATTAATGTTATCTCTTTTGTACGTGGAAGTGGATACCCTTCACTAAATTTTTTTAAATGGAGTAACTGCAGTAATGGAGAATCATTAAATCGAAGAAGACGTGCAATTGAAAATCCGGAATGCAATTTTGCGTATATAGAGTGGATTTTAAGGCAGCTAAAGTCTTCCGATGGTAAAATCAACCCTGCTATACGAAACTATTTGCTTCCAACCTTTGTTTTAAAAGACATTATAGACCAACGCAAGGGACCTTGTCTGCCACCACCTAACGAGAGTCCGAAACCACAAACGTCTTCAATTAGCCTTAATACTTCACTAAACGAATGGAACTTTAGATTCCGCATTCCAAATGACACGTTTGTAGATAAAGAAGATGGATTCACTCGTTCCTTGGCACTGATACTCCTTACAAGCGATTCTAAAATCCTTTCCAAAGAGTCCTGGATCCAGTTTAATTCCGCAAGGCAGGAGGTGTATGGATTTAAAACAGTTCTTCTTCTTCGTAACCAACCCCGTGGTGAATACAAGTATAAATTGATTGCCAAAGACAGCGCAGGGAAAACAGCATCAGTTCAACTCACGATAAATGTTGCAGGTCGCATTCGTTCAACTAATTTGGTTTTCAAAGTTATTGCACACAGCTATATACCTACCGAAATGCCTTACATTGATCACGCCTTACGATTAACGGGTAAACTTTTGCTTTATCTCAATAATAGCAAAGGATTTGGTATACAACCACTGTCATTTAACAAAACGGGAACCTTTCCTTCAACCGTGTCTTTGTCTTGGACTATTGCTTCGTTCATGGATTCCTATTGCGATTTAATAATAATGCAGCACCTCATTTCTATGCTGGAATCTAAAGCTGATTTAACCAAGGCTCTTTCACTTGAATTTTCTCTGACTGGAGTTTCGTACCAGAAGCAAGGTCCGTGTGAGGTAATTATCAATAATCCACCAAATGTGATCAGCCATCTTAAAGCTCTAAACGTATCTTTCTGTGAATCGCTGAACTATACCGTTCCTGGAAATACCTTTTATGACAAAGAAGACGGATCGACCAGAAATCTCGCGCTGCAGCTTCTGGCTTATGACGGTAAAGAACTCAGTTCCTCTTCTTGGATCCAGCTGGATTCCTACTCGCAAACAATCTACGGTTTGCCAACGGTCGAACGGAGACTCTCACTACAGGAGATATATTACTTAGTTGCATCTGACCGCCATGGAGCAAAGGTTAATTCTACTCTTGTTGTTACGATGTTCGATCCCGTACCTACAGTGAACAACATGATTTCATTGAAGTTTCTCATCTATGCCAGTACAAAGGAACCAGAAATTAGACCACTGCAGAAGTTTATTAAAAAGATGAAAGTTTACCTTTTAATGGAAGCTACTAACTCTATTAAGATCATCTCTTATAACTTCTCAGTTGGTTTCCCAAAGCTAGTAAGTTTTACTTGGACAAGCTGTGTAATGCCTTATAGGTCATGCGATTATGAAAAACTACTTACCATATGGAACAAGTTAAGCGCTGGAAACAATCTTGTTCATCCGAACTTCATCCGTGCTGTGGCACCAGAGTTCATGGTTCAAAACGTAAAGCAGATCAAGCTTGGCGCGTGCCTAAACAGTCCTCCCAATGCATCACGGGATATTACGTTGTCAAGTGTCGATGTTTGCAGTAAAGTGGCGTATAGGATTCCAGAAGACACCTTTATAGATCCAGAGGATGGACCCACAAGTAAGCTGGTACTTTATCTCGGAGGTAGCCCTTTGAAGAAACATTCTTATGCTTATCTCAATTCCAGTAATCAAGTGTTGTATGTTATTCTTACATTGGAACAGATGAAAGCCGAGAATTACAAAGAAGTGAAGTTGACCCTTTCTGCGCTTGACAAAGGAGGACTTACTGCAAGCACACACATCCAAATATCATTCAACAAATTAGAATTAAAACTAAATTATAAAGTAACGCTAGCTCTAAAAATCCATTATGAAACTAACATTTCCAATGCTTATGTACTGCTTCAACTACAAAAAGGGATTGAAACTTACTTGAGTAGTAGAAATGGAAGTATCTACTTCTTGACCTTCACAAGAGGTCCCAGTTCTCCATCGCTCGGCTTGGTCTCTTTCAGCTTTTGCTCTTTGTCGCAGTTTTCGTGCGATGTAGATATGGTTAATCAGTTCTCTTACAAACTAAAAACAGTGGGACTGAAAACAGCTTTACTACCTATGCTTGAGGTGACACACGTTTTTGAGCAAAAACTGGGCGCGTGCTTGTTGAATAGAAACAAACCACCAATAACTGTAAAACCGCTGATTTTATTACATGTCACTTCGTCCTATGGGATGTATGAATATCTCATTCCTTACAACACATTTACTGACTATGAAGATGGCAGTACCAGGAACCTTACACTTTCTTTGTTCAACAAACACAAGAAAGTTCTAGGACGAGATTCTTGGATTCAGTTTGATACTAAAGCCCAGAAGATCTTTGCTCTGCCAGCTGAAATGGAGTACAAGAATCAACCAACACGTGGATACACGTACATACTGCAAGCATCGGACAGCGACAACAAATTTGCACTTGCTCAGGTAGTTATATATCTAACAGGAAAACGAATCCAGTCTCCTATGTTCCAACTTAACGTAAAAGCCAAGAGCTTTGTCAATCCCGAAACGGCAACTATTTTTCATATCAGCAATTTGGCTAATAAAATTGGACAATATGTAGGCAATACAAATTGTGCTGGCACCAAATGGCAGTTTGTACAGTACACGAGAAGCGGTAGTTACCCTGCTACGCTGAACGCTGTGATACGTGCATGCACGAACACCTGTGACGTGTCAGTCGTGGAACGTGTAAACCACAAGTTATACTCAACACAGGGCGCGATGGCCGAGACGCTTAAAAATGCTGTCGCTCCTTACTTTGTTCTTGACTCAATTAAATTAGTTGGCTGCACCAGCTCGTCACAACTTGTTGCAACATTTGGAAGAATATTTCGTATTTCAGTTCCAGAGGAAGTGCTTATTGATATTCAGAAAAGAGGACATGTGAATTCCACCCTTACTCTACAAGGTCCGTCCTTTCCAACTTGGTTAATGTTAGATAATGTAAGACATATGCTCTATGGAGTGCCGCTGTATGTTGATTTTCAAAACCAAAATGGTTCTTTGGTTAACTATTCGCTGTCTGCTGTGGACCAAGATAGAAAGAAAACAGAACATGTCTTCAAGGTTTTCATCATTCCAGGAAATTTCTGTAGTTCTACTCCTAGTTTAGTAATGAAACTAAACCATTCGTATGAATGGTTCATGAAGGATCCAGAGACAAGAATCACACTAATGAAAACACTTGCTACGTATCTTGGAGGTAACGAATCCCAACTGTTTATCAGGAGTGTTCAAAGTCTGGTGCGTGAATCCCAGAAGACAGTACTTGTAGGAATTGTGAACGATACGATGTGTGAGAAATCTGGTGCAAGCGCTTTGATCAACGGCATTGTCACAGGTTCGTATAATATGTTTTGTACTTGCAATCATGTTTCTGGTTATTGTAAGTATACGCAGACTTTTTAAAGGAGCTCTTGAATCCATGAAATGAAAAGTCAAAAGATGCTGGGTGTATACCATCTTGAAGAAGAAACTTTTCAGAGTAACTATAAAAACTAGCAGTGCGAGAGTTGACGATGAAGTTTAGTAAGGCGTTGTATCAGTAGAAAGCACACACTATCTATAAATCCCAGTTCCAATGTTGTATATGTGCTGAATCTAAATCCAGCGTTAAATGCATGAGAAGTTTGAAGCTTGACTCAATTTTTAAAGTTTGAAAAGTAAGTGGAGTGAGTGGAGTGAGTGGAGTGAGTGGAGTGAGTGGAGTGAGTGGAGTGAGTGGAGTGAGTGGAGTGAGTGGAGTGAGTGG
>JANUFV010055552.1:0-18543 GCA_024757865.1 Epizoanthus scotinus
TCATGAGTGGAATCAAGATATATATATGTTTTCAAGTTTGCGAAAAAAGGACGTCGTGATCTCCATGGGACACCGTAATGACGATTATTAGAGTTCTTCACTATAATTGCATAAACCATTCTTGATTCTATGACTATCTCTGGCTTCCTGACTTCTATTTCGTTTAATTTCGGTCAAGAAATTCAACAGGATTGATCAAGGACGTAATGGGACTGTTGAAAATGTCAGATTTTATTTTACCTAATTGGACACTGAAGAGAGAATTTCAGTGACTGAAATGAGTGTGTTTCCTCGTGAGTAGAGTACCGACAAATGTATTATATAGCTGCACATTGTGTGGAAAAGCTAACTTTTGAGGACATACCTAGATACGGTTTTCAGTTGTCCAGAAAGCCTGCTAGAATTGAAGTACATCGAATCATAAACCGTAATGATACATCCTTCTTTATGACAGCTGGACCAGTTTTAAAAAGTATTTCCAGGACTCGAACTCAAAGGGTTAGTAAGGTCTTTGTTTGAATGGTCTCAAATCTGTTTTAATTTTGCCCATATCGAAATAAATGAAGTCAAACAACTATACAATCTATTAAACACGTTTTACACCTAAGCAGTGTATACTGACCATTGTACATCACTCGCTTTCTCAAGAGTTGTACTGACGTCAAAAGTACTCAAGCTCCGGCAGAGCTTACATTTTGAAAGCAAGCATGATTGCCTCAGATGAAGTCAGTCACTGGCGTATGTAGAGGGGGCAACCCCACTCCCCTCCCCCCTCATTGCCCAAGTTCATAGTTTTGGTTATACATGTGTTAGTTACTATGTTTCTCAGTGATGCATGCACCCCTTTCACAATTCCTGGATCTGCCAATATGGCTTGTTTGCCGAGTTTATCTGAATTAAACACCCATTCTAACAAGATACACATCGCGAGAAGTTCTATCACTCACGCATGCAAGTTTTTTGGTTTAAATATGTGATATCGCTGGATAATCTGAGTCCATCAGTTTTTAGGATTTTGTAGCCGTGTTTGCCTTTGTTTCTACTGTGCATTTTTTCATGTGTGGCATATGGCTTTGATGAAGAGTACTTTCATTCGAAATGAGTTCTTTCTATTTTTTGTTTTCTTAGTTTTGAATATTAGTTAAAATTCTCTGTAATTGGCGCAAGAATATATGCTGCATTGCTGCTCTATGTGTGTCGATTTTACAATAAATATTCTAAGATTCATACTTGGCATAGAATAAAAGATCACATGTAACATCAATACAAATATACTCGATATTGTATTACTGTAATAAGGTCGTTCCCACTTGCTGACTCAGTGTTGTCCCTTTATCCACCTTCAGTTTGGTCTAATTGAATCAGACAAATCTCTCGTTGGCACTTTATTAGCAAACTAGAAATAGGCGATTGAAACTTTCAACACCGCATTCAAAAGCCAAGAGCAAAGGTCACACGTTTTGAGACTGAGTACTTTAGACTATGAGTAGCCCTATTTTTCCTCTGGCTCTGTATCGCCAACTCTCGACGGATTACGGAGGGAAATAGGGAATGCTTCTAGTCTAGGTACTTATGGTGATGTGTTTCTCTCGCCGTAAAAAAATGGTTACGAACGGCAGAAATAGCAAACTTTTATTATAATTTTTATTTTTTCACTGATTTGCAAACACGTTTGCAGTCAGAAACAATTGATTTTATGCCCGGGGGGTTGTATATCAACAGAATATACTGAAATCCAACTCGCTTTCTACGGAACATTACAAGAAAAGTTCACACTTGTAGCTCTACATGCATAGAAGTGGCTGTGCTTTCTCGAATCGCTGCAGAAGCTATCTTATCTTGCATTTATTGATAACCAATACTGAACCTCAGATTGTCCAAACACGCTCACCAGGATGCCCAGGTGTACAACGGCGTTGTATTAGCTTAACATTTAACCTTTGTCAGTTCTAGATGTTTTAGTTTGTATACAACAGTTTGGGGCCAACGATGCTACATGTGTTTCTATCTAAAGTCTAACCGCACGCATTCAAACTTTGCGTAAACAATAAACTTCAAGTCACGTAACTAAGATTTCAATCGGCGAAATCTGACAATTCAGTCCGAAGATTACATGGCTTTCAAATCTTGTAACTCACAAAGGTTTAACAAGGGACTGAAGCAGACGAGGTGTGATTAGATTTTAACATCTTCAGCTGTCTTTTATGGTAATAATACTCTAATGAACTTTATCCTTTATTAAAAATGACAGCTTTAAACTTTCTTGATTTGTGTTATTTTATTCGCCATTACAAACAATCAGGTTATCAAGTCGATATTTAACGAACCTGTATTTAAAGATGACTAGTTTATCTTAGCTTGAAGAAATTAATAAGTTCTTCCATTCAAGAGACAACATCTATTACTACTAAATTACCACATAGCGATCGTGCCACTTTAGCAAAAGTTTAATAGAAAAGCAAACAAACGAAAGATCTTTCTTGATTTAATTACTACAATTGTTTGCTTGAAAGCAGCTATAATATGCGCACTGTTCAAGCAAAGGCTCAGTTAAAATTCCACGTGTCAGGGAATACATAATTCATCTGTCAGTGTAGTGCTTCTTTATGTTTTACCTGAATAGGCCCTTGAGGTGGCATCAATTCAACAAAACAAACTATCTAATTATTGGCATGAACCGACTTGGAGGCGAAACAAAAGGGCTGCGATGAGAACGCACGCCGAAGCTCTCGCTCAACTTCTCGTCTCACAGCTCTCGTTTACTTAAGGAGCTGTCTTTAGTGTTTACTTGCAAACGTCAATCCGATGTAAGTGAACAAACTGCAAACAATTCTTTTAGTTAAACAAAGTATTTAGCACACAAGAAGTTTCGTTACAAGCGCCGTTATGTAAATACCTTAGTTTAGCTTTCCTAATTTACAATGGCATTTTAAGACATCTTGTTTGATCAGGCCGACATCGGGCATGTTCTACCGAGTTCATTTGAGCAGAACTGTTCCCACTGACTGGCCGTCAAGTTTGTGCTAAATATTCGATTAAAAATACATGACCTACCGAATTCAATTCCAAGGAGATTCTTATCAGTGGCCTATGGAAAGCAATGTCTTTGCAGACAATACCAAAAGATACCGCCTCGAAATTTTTTTCCTGTTTTTAATACGCCAGCGTCAAACCCGCTTGTAATATATTCTCTCGATGACACAAAAAGAACAAAAGCTTAATGATTTAGAATACCCTTCACTCCTCGATATATCTTGCCGACATCATCCAAGTCAAAAAATCTGAGTAGTGGGCGTTCCTATCCAATTTACACTTGGATTTTCATCTGTGTAACACGAGTGTGGTATAAGGTCCGTGCAGCCTCCTAGTTATTGTCTTCTTGCACCCTAGCTACCCTTGGGCGCCGTGGCCTTTCTAATCAGTTCTTTGTGACACGACCTCTCAATTCTGGATAATAATAGGGCAGGGTTTTGGACCAACTAGAACAGCTGCTGGCGAATCAACGGTTTGTATTGAAGTCCAATTTATTAAGACTAGTCGCATTTATAAATATGTAGGTTCTATAGTTGAAGAGGTTCAGTGCAAGGCGGCACATCAAACATAAGTTAATTAAATCTATCAATTTTTAGACTACGGTTAATTCTCAAACCACGCCTGAAATCCCGAGTGACCATTCCCGCTGCATGTCTGTTGTTGGTTAGCAAGCAATAGAAAAAGTCCCGCTGCACGGAAGAACAGAAAGTCGGATAAATTTCCTGTCAAGGAAGTCACAAGAATCTGCGCGCTGAAGGTTGCACTTGGAGCAAAGTCATTAACGGATGCTATATAGGCGAACCGAAGTAGGTATTTGTCAGCTTTCTGTTGTTTGATCAATTCAATACAAAACCTTGGTAGATATCCGTTAAACGTTGAGAACTAGCCAGATGAGAGGCCGGAATATTAGCTTAACTGTGTGCTATTAATAGGACAACCGGAATGTTGTCAATACCTCAGAGACTATATATAATTCACGGCCATTTTATTAGAATATATAGAAGGAAGTAATGCATTAAACACCCCAACTCGTGAGAACAGATCTGAAAGTAATTTATTTGTAAAAAGTGAGCGATTTAAACTGAAACAGCAGGCGGTTAAAACTACTACTATTAACAGGCAACATTTTCCGACATAACGATGTAATTTGTTGCTCTTTAAACTCACGAGAACTTAGCTTGATCAATCTGAATTGTAAACAACGAGTATACACTAATTGCCATATAGATAACTGAAATAACACACAGCAGGCTAGCAATCAGACAAAATGTATACAAGACCTCATAGCGTGTTAAAAGTTGATATATACACACTTATTATTATCGCGTAAACTATCTTGAATTCCCACAGCTTTTAGTGCTTGGGGGCTAACTAACGGCATTCTGAGATTTCACTTGCGAAATTGTGCTACAAAACCTAATTTCGAACGCGTTCATTACAGACATTCGTACAGTGAAATCCCAATGGACTTAGCACTACAAAGAAGGACACTTTAATTATCATTTGCAGTAACGTTGCAATTAATTCTGTCAGTGTATGATTATCAAGTGAAACTGCAAAATATTGATTGAGCTGTGTTTGTGATGCGAAAGAAGCCAAGTCTGAGATACCGGCTTTGGAGCATTGCGGTTTGACACGGGAGTAGATCAAACAGTGATCAACAAAGCTTGCTAGTGACAATCACATTTGTCATGTAAACTCTTCAGGTGTGAATTAGGTGATAGAGTTATTGTTAGTATGGATAGTGAAGAGACCAGTGTGCCGCTTTGCTTCGCGTTTGGGATAAATTATGGTATATGCTTGTGAGTCGGATGGGCTTTCAGAGTGCGGCCGCCTCCTGCCCGCCCCCTTGAACATCAAATATACGCCCCCTGTTCCGGCCCAAAACCTCCCACTATCTAGATTTCATGAAGCCGGAATGATATTTTGACGGCTTAGTAGATTTACAAACTATCAAGGTGAAGGTGTCAACAAGGGCATATACACACGTATACACACGAGTCTTGTAGGTTTGTACACAGCTAGCCAGGCAGACATGCGTGGTCTCGTCCTAGACGTCAATACTGCTTCTTTAGATGAAGAATTCATCAAGATTGAGTTAATATGCACTTCCGATTGCACTCCAAAAATGTAAAGTGACCTGGTCGCTCGCTAGCAATAGTCCTTAATTTTTGGCCGGAATATACAGGTGTGAATTGATTGAAAATCCTTTAATTGTCAACGTTTTGGCTGACTTAAGAGTCTTACCGCCTTATCCATGATAGGTTCATTGTATTGTCCGGACTGATCGGTTTGGTATAATAGTTCCATTTGGAAAAACTTATTATATGTCAACAAATCCCTATCATTCAATCAGATTTGTCAAGACGCGCCAAAAGGTCATTTTGATTGGCTCGTGACAAGAGAGCGGCATCTTAAAAGAGTTTCTATGCCGCGGAGACTTGTGAATCACTTCGGGAGCAAATACGGGGGGCGGAAAGCAACTGAAGAAAATCATAACCAAGAAAACATTCAGAAGAAGTGATTAAACACTTTTACTTTTTCTTCTCATGCATAACAGCTTCATTTTACAGGTCGGTGTTTTGATAGAGTTCGGTGTTTGTAGAGGAATTCGCTTTGATTTGATTACAGCTCTGTCATAAGCATTGCTAATATTAATATGATATCTTCCGCTTCGTTTGATCGTGGTTATTTTAGGAGCAGGTATCGCCAAGAACAAGACCCAAATCAACTCCCCTTGCAATGTTGGCTGCGACTTGTAGTCGTATTGGGCAGCAAACACCTCCGCCAGCGAGCGACCTGAGTATAGCAAAGGGCTATTATCCTTGGAAACAAACATCGTCTCTGACGGCCTCCAGAAGTGCTCGCCTGTCAGAAGGGAACTTTGTGGCCAGTTACCCGAGTGCGAGCTGTGGCGAGTCTGTTGGTGGTCAAGCAGGCGAGATGTTCTTACCTAGTCATACTGTGGCCAACTTTCACAGCTCAGTAACAGATCCGCTGGCAGTCCAAGCTGCAGTGGGCAGGCTGCATCACCAGGCTGCAGTTGAATCGGCCATGTATCCCCGACTACCACATCCCTACGAGTCCAGCGCGCACCAAGGCTGGTTTAAGCAGACTGTCGAGACTCATTCTCATCATGCACATTCGCCTACACCGAGGCCGAGCTTCTGGGAGATGCATAGCAACCCATCATGGATAGAACAAGCGCACCCTGCAAATCCATTACATCCAGGATTTAGTCATTACCCAGGAATAACACATGAGTACTCACCCGCAAATGTGCCACATGCTATGACTCCTGCGTCGGTGGCAAACCACGGCCATTTCCTTCCTACTTCTTGTCTAGGAGGCGAAGCTTCCAAAGTTGGCTTACCAACATACATTGATGTGCCTTCCTATATTCCTGGCCCGCCAGCATTGCTGCCAACTGTGCAGAGCGTAACAAGGGCTACCAGACGATACACTGGAAGGGCAACTTGCGATTGCCCCAACTGCCAAGAAAATGAAAGGCTCAGTGCCAGTGGAGCTCCATTTCGTAAAAAGACACAACATATTTGTCATATTCCTGGCTGCGGTAAAGTTTACGGGAAAACGTCTCATCTGAAAGCTCATCTTCGCTGGCATACGGGTGAACGACCTTTTGTGTGCAACTGGCTGTTCTGTGGTAAAAGATTCACAAGATCAGACGAGCTACAACGACATTTAAGGACACATACGGGCGAGAAACGATTCGCATGTCCAACTTGTAATAAGCGATTTATGAGAAGTGACCATCTCTCAAAGCATGTCAAAACTCACAACGGCAGCGGTAAGAAAAGCGACTCGGAAAAGGGAGAAAAGGACGACGACAAAACCCCTTCTCCCGGAGACATTAGTGCAGAAAGTGAGGCATCGAGTATTAAATCTGAAATAAGCGAGAGCTAGTGCTTCTTGCCGATGTTATATTTTACTGAAATCAGAGTTCTTCTATGGAGTTTCGGATTCTGCCAAACAACCATAGCAATCTAAGCCGGTCCTTTGTACTTGTATTATATTTACAAATACACTTTTGAGAGGCATTCTCATAGATCACACTCGTAACAGGATGAAGATTTTCACATAATAATCTGGCAGTCAATATTGATTCTCTAGATTTGATACTATCAAAAGTTTCGTATACAGACGGGCTAAGTCAATCTATTCACTAAACACTGAAGTCAATATCGTCAAAATATCTATTAATCTATACTGTAGCTGCTCCAAATATCGATTCAATTGAAATGGTTGAAGCTACACTGTACAGTACAGCAAAATATATAAAGAATGGCTTGCATTGCCACGGTTGTTTTAAAAAGGAATCTTTACAAGGTGTTGTGAAATTATAATATTGATATGGGAACTGTATTTATATCTGAAAGTTTATTTAATGTGGAAAAGAACTTCATGACTGTATGCTTCCTAATTTAAGAAGATTTAACTTCCGCGAAGTTGATTTACTGTCCCTGGTGTGCACTCGTTGAATCATACACATGTAATGTATGTTGTCAAGCCATTAAAAGTGTTATTACTGAGATGCAAGCACTTGTGTTGTCATAGATGCCTCTTAGAATGTTAATGGTCACTTTTAGACAAGTCTTTCACTCTCCAATATAACGAGTGGCAATAATCTGGGAAACAAATATAACCATTAACAGTAAAATCGATGTTTCAATAACTTAAGGGACCCTATGGTGCAGTACAATGGCTTCCACAACAGGACACTCGAATGGCTTCCTCCCCCCGCTAGCCGCATATATTCACTAATAGTCTGAGGTTTCCTACTTCCGACTGGTCTGGAAAGTGAGAGTTTGGCTCGAATTCATCAGTCATTTCGTAGCGTAAACTAGTAAGAGGGCAAACGGAATTGTAATATTCATTTTATTTTGTCTAATTTTGAAATGGAGTTTCTGTTGTCTACGAAAATACGTTTGTAAGTATACAACTAACTTATCAACCAGTGTAATACGTTTTCAATGTCTTTTCCTATTTCAAAGTCCTGGGTGTTCAAAATTAGAACAGACGTTTTTATTCAGAGAAGATGGAATACAAATAAATCCACTTATGTTTGAGCTAAACTTCAAGCTCGAGATTGTGTCGTTGGCATTAAATTTTACTACCTACTTCTTTCAAACTATAAAATAAACCGCATTATCAGGACCTGACAGGATTTCAAAAGAATATATAACCGATCTTTATATTTTGATCAATGTTAAAATTAGTTTATGGAGTACTTGGAGCTGTCTCGTGTGTAATTATTTTATTGAGTACGACAATGTTCAGGAACACTCGATTTGGACCTCATTATAAATTGCCTGAATCATGATAACAACCAACTCTGAAACGAAAACTTTCCTTAAGCCGAATGTTTTCCTCGAGAAAATAATTGTTTTGCTTGAGCATTTACTACTAATCAAGGGAAGTTTCTGGAACGGCTCAAAGCAATGTCTGAATTTCTGCAAACCGCAAAATAAGCGATCTCTTCAACAGCAATTCGTACAGTTATTCCGACTGCGGCTCCATTTTCACATCAAGAAAGTCCGACCAGTCACGAACCATGAAATTTTGTTTTTTCAGAGTTGAGAGTTAATTAGAAGAGATACTTTATTTCTGCTGCCATCGAGAGCGCCACGCCGGATTTTCTGATGCTGTGAACAATTTGAATGACTTCCTTGGAGAATGTTCCTTGTTTGCCAGTGTTTCTTGTCCACTGAAAAGCATGGCTAAAAGTCAACAGCTTCGCTTGACGAGTTTGACGTTGTTGTATATTGAAAGACTAGTCGAGTATGAAAGGCCGAAAGGCCAAGATGTAATTACGCCTCTTTTACACCCCCTAACTCATTCGGCGTCTAGTTTTTAAGCAAAACAGGATGGACTGCTTTATGGTAATCTACTAGAGTTATTATGGATACGATTGAAAATAATGGAAAGCAAGTTTGCCGACCAAATGCTTATATCAACTGTCATGTTCAGATAATTGAAATAATAACTAGACCAGCTATTTCGAATGCCGACACTCCTCCCAAATCAGTTCTATAAACAGATGAATACAATTCTACACTTCTGCTTATTTGAAGATAAGCTCAATCCCGCAACATAAGTTTTCTGGGTTTTGCAAAGTCTTTTTCACATTAAAAATTTAGCAGAAAGGTTCTGCGACGCCGATGGGAGAAGGAAGCTTCTAAAATTCTCTCCTAAATGCACGGTAAACAGCCAAGCGAAGTTGAAAAGATCGTATTTCCTAGTTCGCCCAAGGCGATAGGACAAACTGTGATTGATGCTACGGGTTATTAAAAAAAAGTTGCTATATAATTGAGGGAGAATTTATCACAACCGGAAGGCATATGGGACAATCTTATTAACCACAAAAATGGCCGCTGGCTAGCGGGCTTCTTTTGGTGAAGATTTGAACATTCTTCACTGAAGCTTTTAGATAATAAATGTTTTGTTGAAAAATAGTTCTGTTGATGGAGCATTCGTGATCCCTTTCGTCTCGAGAGTATAGAAAAACAAGCGGCAAGTATTTAAAGTCTACTTCAAGAGCAAACAGCAAGTTGCCAATTAGCTGTAACACAGTAAGATGGCAGATCAGAGAAGTTCTGCTCCCGCCTCCAGTAAATTAGTGTGTTCGTTTGTGTGATTGTCTGGAGAGATATTAGTTTCTTGTTGTCTCTGCCTATATAATATAACACCAGTGAAAAGTTACCCTTTCGCTTCTCCTAATTGTTTTCACAACAAGTAACTACAATTCCTATAAAAGCCGCTACAATGATATGATATGGAATCCATTAAGTTGGATTTGCAAACCAATTTGTTGGAGCTGGGATTTCGTTGTGAACAGGTGGAACAGTTGTTGAAAGTCAACACTGGCTGCCGAGTCTTAATATTTCCAGCACACCAGGTTGGATCGTGTGTAATGGTGGTTAATAGTTCATCAAAAGATGTTCCGATTGAAATCTCACCAGGGGCTCTGACTAATGGCTTGTCCGGCTCCAACCCAAGCACAACTGCACTAAGTCTTCAAACAAGCGGTACATATCAATAGAGACAAGCTGAACAACTATTTTGATAACCCGAAGTCACAAAAGCCGCAGATTTCTCTTTGCAGGTGCATTCTGTTCAACAAATTAATCAGATATGTCTTATATCAGCATATGGCAACGACTTGCACTGTTTACTATTGAGTTTAATCTACTTTTTGTCCAATGGTGATTGGAATGAAACGTCAGCAGTACTCAAGTTGAGGCAATTTTTCTGTTAATGATTGTTTACCTGCAGTAAGAGTTAAACATTGTTTTCTTGCAACCTGCAAATATTTGTTTTCTTTTCAGGTTATTTCGGGTTCAAATGTATGCAACAATAATAAGTAGCGTTCTTGAGAACATCAGAAACTCAGGAAATATTAGTTGTTTATAAGTGTATGAAAAGGCTTTGATTTTCTATACAACTTTTCTTGTTTGATTACATTTTAACTGAGCAAATTTGCAATGTCTCCTATAAGATTAACGAACTCGATTTTTACAGCAATTCGACTTACTTGTATTTAAACTAAACGTCATTATTTAAAATATATTTTTTTTAAAGATATTTACAGTTTAAATAATAATATTTACATACGGTACTCATATTAAAAAGTTCTACTCTGAAATGTTTTCTGTACATTCTGTTGAGACAATTTGAATTCCATCCGCACCGCCAATTTCCTCACTTAAATCGTGTTTGATCTTTACCTCAAATTGACACAAGAAGCCCAAGTATAGATAATTAATATTTAGTCCGTTAAGTTTTAGATCTGTCTGGACACTAGTACTTGATACTATTTTCAACAGATGCTTGCTCCGTCTAAAATATTTATTTCATGGCAAGTGTCTAAGAAAATCTGTGAATTTCATTCTGTGAATTTCATCTTGTTTTAAACGGTTTGTTTCTCACTTACTAAATCAGTTTGCGTCTCTGTATTTCTAAAACTTATGATAAGAATGAATTTCCTGGGAAAATCCTTGCCTTCACGGGCTGTTTTCATTTAAATACCCACCTAATAAACTAACTTCCCAAAGTATTCAATGCTAAACAGAAAGATAGCATTTTCAAAAGCCATTTAAATGACTCACACCACAGTGTTATAAGCTTTTCTCTGACAAGAAGCGTCATATTTAAATCCGATATTAGTGAATTTCACTTTATATTGGTAATTTGTTAAAAAGTTTGGATTTATGCAATTGGTTGATTTGTTATGCTTCTTACAGTTTAATGATAAGGCTTTCTTTCCGTTTGTATATGTAACATCAATTACGAACGCCCGGTTCCAACTAGACGAAAACTAACAAGTTCGGCAAAATCTTTTTTTTTTTTAATATTCTACTCGGTTGATAATAATTGAAGTGGTGCAGAGAAGGTTCGTTTTCATTGATTCTGACCCTTAGACAGATAATACTTGAGACTTATTAGCACTGGAACTAAATTAACACAAATATTTGCATATAGATTATATTTGATGATGAAGTATATGATTTGACGGTTTCTAAACTCCCTATACCGTCGGCAAAAAGAGCGAGAAATAATAATGAAACAACACAACCATCACATATACTGTAATGAATTTCGTTTCAAAATGTATAAACTCGTGCAAAAACAAACATTCTACTTCGAGACATATTGTCAAACAAATACGTTTAATGTTATGTTGTATAAAAGAAGAAAATCCAAGCGTATCTCAGCAGTAGAATGCTGCCTAAATCAGCTTATATGTCATATGAAGCTTATCTTCTCAGCAGATAAAATTGAAGTTCATTTTCCACTCAGTCGTGAATAGGCAATCAATGTATCTCAAAATAAATATAGATGGTTTGATAACTGGTTGGTTTTCATCAGCTTTTTAAAACTCTATTGTTAGAAACTTAACAACAAGCTACACAACAGAAAACAGAGAAAGTCCTTCTTTTTAAACAATTTATTGCATACTTTCTTGTGTTCGGATTGTATCCAGACTTCTGCCGCTCTTTCCTCCCTTTCCAAATCTGGAGATACTGCAGTAAGTCTGGACGCGTCAGTTTAATAGTTAAAATATAAAGTAATACAAATTAAGTTGCAATCTTATTACATATAACCTGGGTTATCTAGAATTAGCTTATAACCACTGTTCCAAGTACAAGAAACAGACAATCAAGTCAATAGGATTGAGAGCCGATTATCGCGGCCGTCTGCTCGGCCGGAAAAACCAGCGACAATAGCCGAATGGTTGACCTGTTGAAGACATGGGCGTTATGTTGATCAGTTTGTTGCTAACGTTCAACTTGAACTTGAGATGTTTCTTATTGTTCGCGCTTAAGCACCGCCGGCGACTAGAAACAACTGTCTTGAAGTATATATTGCAACTGACACACTGACAATCAATTGCAGTGCACTGATCTTGAACATTATAATATTAAACAATTATAGTTATCGAGCAAGTACAAAGACGTGTGTTCAGCATAGAAAGGCTCATGGCGGGCATATAAATGAGAAGATAATGAGTCGGCGAGCATACTCGAAGACGAGCTATATTCGTCCTGGTTCAATATCTGGGTAATTTTATCAGTCTAATTTGAAATTGAAATCGACCTTTCTCACAAGAAGTTTGCATCACATGGAATGAAACGGGAATACATACTAATAAGATAGTGTAAGGTTATATATACTATGTGATTTTAAAAATCCAACAACAGAAACTTGTATAGCTGATCGTGTTGTACAGTCGTAAACTACTCGTGTTTGGGTATATAATATTGTTTTAATAAACAGAAATATTACGTATTCTGATGGTGAATATGTAAGTGAATTGTGTGTGAGACGGAAGAGAGCGATTTGCAATATTTTTCCGTATAGAATGATGTTGATATCTTCCTGTGATAATTGCTTGCTCTGTTCGCAGGCTAGATAATTGCTTACGTATAGTTACGTTTCTAGTATGACATGTTTCGTTCGGCATATGAAAGACCGAGAAATTCGACAAAGCTTGCGGCATCCTTGAGTTTTCATTCACTAGTCCACTCGTTATACGTAAAGACAACCCTTCAAGGTTAAACATAGAACTGGTACGCGGATAATGAACTATAAGCCCGGCTATGTTCTATTTCTTGCCGTGAGGGTGGAAGGTTTGAGTTGATGTCTCATGAGCGTCAACCCCACGTCAGAGCAAAAGATATATATATAGATTTTAGTTAATTTTAATGAACTCCATCAGTTTGGTTTACTTGCCGAAAGTAGAAAATCTAGGTTTTCTTCAGTGGCAACTAGGGAGTATCAGGTGAGAGAACACAAGTAGAACTGTTTAAAACAGTTTTTGTTTTTGGCTTAAACTTTTCCTGTGTACAAACAATGAACCAGATTTCCTCCATCGGCTTACTTTAGCTTTAGCCAATTTAACTCCATCACTGACTAAATTCGAGTTATTTTTTGCATTGAAAGCAACTCTACGTACAGCCTATGAACGAACTCCTTTCGGCTTTTCTACAAATCCATGTCCCGCATACATCTCACCTCAGGATAAGTAGACATATCCGGCCAGCTGAAGGAACGTATAAGAGCACACTTAATAAGAACATTCAGGCTGAAATTAAGAACAAACTGAGGCTGCGGGAATAAAACTTCATTCGAAATTGTGTGAGAGTTTAGTATAAGAACAGGAAGAAAAACCATGAGACACAACATACAATCAGTAAGTGAATAATATGGTGTTCCTAATAATTCTTACAATATTGAAACAGTGTAAACAAGAACCTAAAGACATTTCAGGCGAGTTAAAATGCTTAGTGAAAACACAGCCAATAAGAACAAAATAAGAACACTTTGAGCCTGAAATTGTCAAAAAAATAAGAACACTGAGCCTGAACAAGTATTTACTGGTTCTTATATTTTAAAAAAGTGTAAGTCATATGAATAAGTCGAAGACACAAATTAGTGAAGTGGCAGTACGATTTAAAAAAACGCGTGTCATTCTAGTCAGTGGCTCTAGTAGACTCGTTTGTAAAAAAAACCCAGGTTTTCAAAGTCGTTGAATACACGATTTGTGTTATAAGAACCAGTAATTTTGGCTGAGCCTTGCCCTTATTTTTTTTTAAAATTTTACAACAATTTGAGCCTCAGTTGTTTTTAAATTGTTCTTGTGTCGACACATAAATAAACATAAACATATTCGGGACTTGGAAACATTTTTAAAATATGGCTCGCTCCGAATTCGTCGCCTGCAAAATACATAAGGTGTTTGTATCCCAACATCTGCGCTGGTTTCTGGACAAGCTGTGTATTTTACTGTGTCAAGAACTTCCACTGAAATAGTTACATTCTTAAATACGCGTTTGAATCCGAGCCTCGATTGTTCTTACGTTGTTCTTAATTTTTAGGCAGATTTGAGCCTCGTTGTTCTTATAAAATTGTTCTTATTAAAATGAAGCGTGTAGGTCAAATTATAGACAGATCAACTAACAGTCATTAGTTATGCTTGTCGCCATACACGAGAATGAAAGGTTTGAGTTGACGTTTCGAGCGCTAGCCCTTCGTTAAAGCTGAGATGTCGATCAAGATCTACACTTTTTTTCGTAAGAGCCAGTAACATTTTTTTCAAGCTCAGTGTTCTTATTTTTCGGACAATTTCAGGCTCAAAGTGTTCTTATTTTGTTCTTATTGGCTGTGTTTTCACGCGGCATTTTTACTCGCCTAAAATCTATTTAGGTTCTTGTGGACACTGTGTCAAGATTCTAAGAATTATTAGGAACACCAAATTATTCACTTACTGATTGTATGTTGTATCTCGTGCTTTTTTTCTTCTTGTTCTTATGCTAAACTCTCATAAAAAATTTCGAATGAAGTTTTATTTCAGCCTCAGTTTGTTCCTATTTTGTCCTTATTTTTTAGGCGATTTCAGCCTAAATGTTCTTATTTAAAGGTGTGTTCTTATACAAAAAAGTGTAGCCATAAAGCGATGAAAGGACACGTTTTTATCCAGCGCGACCATATAACAAAAGACACTGATGCGCCATCAGGACGCTACCGACTAAACGCACCTGACCAGGGCAAGCTGCCCTTGGAATGCACAGTTCCTTCGCAATTAAGTTTTATAATTATATACTATATACCTTACATCTGTGGTGCTATTACAATAAAGTCTTGCCAAAATTTACAATTTTAGTTTTCAATACAGAATCTCTTTCATTGCTTTCTGTTCCTACAAACGTTCTTGTCATCTTATGAGTAGGTATTTTATGGCTTTTCCTTGTTACTACATTTATAAGTACATATAAATCCGGGTTAAGTGAAGTAATCTATCTGGAGTTGATCACAATGTCCTCAAAATATCATTGTGGTTTATTTACTTAGAATTCAACAGTTAAACTGTTAAAATATGTGGTTCTTTTTCACTCTAAATACTGCGGTTGCCAAACTTGCCAATGTGGCAGCTTTATAGAGTTTGCTGTTTGCTATTATATACTTGTTATTTGTTTGCTTTTTATCTAGAAAAACAAAATTACAAAAGTCTGCTTATACAACCACAAAATGCTCGCATTCATCCGTTGTTGTATTTAGGAGCATAGCTATTTTAACTGCATGAGTCTACGTCAGTTTGAAGGAAAAGAGCATTCGAGATAGCAAAGTGTTTTTCAAATACACTTTATTTTATAAGAACACACTTAATAAGAACATTCAGGCTGAAATTGCCTAAAAATAAGAACAAATTAAAAACAAACTGAGGCTGGAATAAATCTTCATTCGAAATTTGTGTGAGAGTTTAGTATAAGAACAAAAAGAAAAACCACGAGATACAACATACAATTAGTAAGTGAATAATATAGTGCTCCTAATAATTCTTACAATCTTGACACAGTGTAAACAAGAACCTAAAGACATTTCAGGCGAGTTCAAATGCCGCGTGAAAACACAGCCTATAAGAACAAAATAAGAACACTTTGAGCCTGAAATTGTCAAAAGAGTAAGAACACTGAGCCTGAACAAAATTTTGCTGGTTCTTATAAAATAAAAGTGTAATACGAGAATAGATTGCTTTCAAAAGTCATGTTAATATATGAAGTATTTTAAAATGTTCTAATACAAACATGGAGCCTAGAGGTGTGCGAATAGGTTTTTATTCCGAAGCAAATAGAGTTGAGACTAAACGGAAGTTTTCATCGATCTTCTTGTTTATAGCAATATTCTTTGAAATTGGACTGATTCATTCCTGACGAGTGGCTGGGAGGTAATTTATTCATTGCTTCAGCTTTAGCTCTTCATTTGGCCACAGTATTAAAAGTGAATCAAACAAGTAATGATTTATAATAGTATAGCAATAAAATGATAAAAAAGCAGCTACTTTTTGGCTTGGACTAACATCTGCTAGTACACCGTGACTTGTAGATGTAATTTCATAGCTGGAAGTGTCGCATGGCTGCACATTTTACGACTACGACGTTATTAAAGTTATACAATATTCATATCTTGACTTTGACAGTCTCTGAACAAATCTTTGTACAAAATAGTACATTAAGAATCAATGATGTTAGAATTCACTTTACTGAAGTTTTCAGTCCAACGTGTCACATACTTCAGACTTTAAAGTTTGGTTCATTTTTGTTATACAATCTATACAGGTTTCTGTACGCCTCCAAAACTTCTCATCATTTATAAAACGGACAAATAATATATGTAATAAAATGGTTGAAACTGAAACGCACGACTGGTAAAATTAAACACAGATATATGTGAAAACATCATGCAGGGTTTAATAAACGGCCTCCTTTCAAAGATATCGACTCTGTCTCAGATCTAAGAAATCCCAGCCAGAGTCTTCCACAAAAACTCATACCATATCAACTTTAAAATTTGAGCTCAGTGATTCAATCTCCTAAAAATGCTTTTTCTGTTTACTCTTTTTCAAAGAGATCTACTTACGGTCGATCAAATCATTGAAGGGTTTATGGTGACTATGGGTAAGCTAGTAGATACTGTACTATACAAGCAATCAGACGTCGCCGCGAGAACTAAATTGACAGGCTCAGTTGCACACAGTTAAACCATTATAGAAATGACATAACATCTTGTAATATAAATGAGCTGTCAAATATATTGGACAAGAGGAAACCGGCTTACTTTGCTGCGGTTATCAAGAAAACCAAGTGCTATTTGTGGTTCAAGCCAAACAGATATTGTTGGATCGTTTTGAACCATTGTCCATATACTATCAACCCAAAGGAAAGGCCTGGTAATTAAGCCTTCGGGATTAGCACTACCACCGTGCTTGATTTCTCCCACTTTAAACACATCTGATGCAAGTTCATGACAGCAAAAAGCCAGTAGTGTCTGTGTCTGCTATTTCAAGTATTTCGCCATCATATACATGCTTCTCTTCGAGTCATTATTTGCAGTTAGATCACTTATTTTTAGCCTATTTTACGAGAAGTCAAATATTTTCATTATTGATTTTGACTTTTAGAGGCCGTATGTATGAAAACCCGATGAAAAGAAAGAAGAGTAGAATGGATTAGATTATTGTTTTCAGTACAAACTGCAACAAAATTGACTTGTTGAAAGACTCAAATTTACAAAGGTTGCCGCGGTTGGCGGGCAGACGCAAGAATGCTTTGCAAATGAACATTGGGAGATAACAAGCTAGAAACATTAATATATTTATCTGCAACGAGCGCGATCTCCATTTGAAGAGCTAGCGTCAGAAAATGTTCTAATAATGCCAAAGAGAAACAATTAGTTGACCAAGGAGAATAAAAAGCAAAATTCAAACCCTATCCTCCAACTTTACTTTTTACATCAATCAGTCAAATCTTTAGAATCGATATAAGTTTGACATCCCCAAACATTGTGATAGACTAATCAAGATCTCCCGTTTCCTTGAAAAGATAGATAGAGTTTATATCAGCACCATTACAGTTATTCAGTTGTATGAAATGTTTTGAAGAATAATAAGATTAAAAAGTGACTCCTTGACTCCATAGATCTGCAAAAGAAATGTTGCTCTCGCTCTAGAAAGCATACATTGTGAAACTTGTTTATTTCTCGCATAACATAACATCACCTATGATTAAAAACAAACTCATGTCACCAACTGGTTAAATGACAAGGTGTCTCTTGACGGATTACGGAGGTGTAAACGATACTCGCCCAGAGCTTCCGAGTCAAGTGCTCGACCCACCCACAAAACATGTCTAACTCCCACAGGAAATGAACAGATTCCGCGAGGCAAAGGTGCAGTGGTGTATAGAGACAAGTGAAGAAAAGAAAATATTGCTGGCACATAATTTACCATCAACTATATTCTGATATTGTAACAAAAGGTTATGTCCATATCCTACCGTACTGACCTCGGGAACTAATCAAAATATCACTCATTTCGATTTTAGAAAAAAGTTTCTGTGGAATATAGAGATCAAATTTGCACTTTTTTAAAAAATATTTAAACAAGTTTTGTCCTATTTTGTCTGCAATTTTAGTCTTTATAGAACATAGTGTTGC
>JANUFV010055553.1:0-10000 GCA_024757865.1 Epizoanthus scotinus
TAACATCAAAGGGGTCCACAGACCCCCCCCCCCCCCCCAAAAAAAAAAAAAAGAAGCGCCCTTAAAGTGACCAAAGGAAACAAAAACAATTTGGCTTTTTTTGCTTAATATTTCCTTTTTTGGAAATTGCAACTTGTAATATATTGGTAATAGGACCCGTCAGATCGTCCAAGTTTGTTAGCACTTGTGATTACCAACCGAACTGGGCTCGATTCGCTCCGATTCCCTGCTAACTTCATAACTTTGCCGCCATTCGTGTTGCAATAAGATAACGAAAGACCCATTCGTGGTAATGCTAAATTCACATGACTTCAGATACAAGATGATGGACAGTATGCGACAGTGGAACAAGTTTCGAGCTTTGCCTATTGTTATGGTTCGTATATTAGATACAAAGGACACGACACCTTTCGATTTCAGAAGTGTGCAGGGCAATGTTTTCATAATAGTTAGCTAGTGTCGTGCCTCTGGGAATATTCTCGGTCATTGCAATTTACACACCACCCTAATCCTACATAGAAGTAATTTGTCAACTCTTAGAATCCTGGGCGGTGGCACGGAGTGAAGATATTGAACAAACTGATTACTATTGCGTTTTCACAGCCTTTAAAAGTAACTGTTTCCAGAGAACAGTGGCAATTAAAAGCGCGGATCTTATTTATCAAGCTTTGTCTTTCAAAATGTATATCATTTCAACGGGGCGGAGCCGAACAACGTAACTTGTGCTTAGCTGAGAGGATTTACATTGTAAAAATATCGACAAACAATCATTCCTGAAAAAACATCAACTCCTAGCAAAATTCCATCATGAGAACAAACACTATGCGGCTAATTTCAAACCACCATAAGTACAACATTTGCATCTTATCTTTTAGTCTGATGATCGCCATCACTGATAAGCGTGAAACTCGAGTTGCAGATTTTTAAAGTTTTAAAGTTTTGGCCATTTTAACTATTTTTAGCATCATTGAAATGAACCCAAAGCTCGATACGGGTATTATTATTGAGTGGGGACTGGAACAGCAAGAGCCTTAACATGTTTTCAAGTTCAAAATTGTGAAACGTCGCGGATTCAGTGGACTTTTAAAAAGTCGCGGCTATTTAAGGCATCTTTGCAATGTACGAAATTCTGCACAAATCGAAGGAAATGTAAAAAATAACAGGCTACCGTGGTATAAAAACATAAGAGCGATTATGATAAGTCATAAAGGAACGTCCAGGAACGTAGATGGTCGAAATTGGGGAAGATTAAAATGTATTACAAACTCTCATTTAATGTCAGTCCAGGCTAGACAGTAAATAGTTTAAATCAATTCGATGTCAGAATTGCGTTCCTTGACACAATTCTTTTTACAATATAAGACCATTTTATCATTTCTTGTTATCCTGTTGAGCTTTCTACTTGTATTTCATGACTGTGAAGGCTTTGTTCCTGACATGACTAGAGAGCATGCGCATTACCGTGACATAGCCCCTTTAAGATCCAATGACGAAGACGTAGCACAAGACAAGAGATTTAATTGCTAAATACAATAAACTGCACGTGAGAATGCACCGAGTTGACCATCCGTTCAACGTCGTCTGCAGAAATACAACGCAAAAATTATATGTTTCACGTTTTATAGGCAACGCGAACACGAGAACACAAGTCGTTTGTTTATTATTTCGGTATCCACACTATATCCTCCTGTTCCTAGTATTCTAAATCCTTTACACATAAAACAAGTTGCACAAATGAGAGGTGTTATAAACAAACAAAGAAGGAATCAAGAGAGTAGAATTAGCGAAGTGCCCGGCAGTAACGTCTCGCGTCGTAGTATCTTGAAGTCCCTAATGTATACACACGCAGCAAAAGTCCCAAGTCTGTGCACAGTAGAATATAAAAGACAGTTTTATAATATCTGGTAGGGATTCCATAGCGACTGCAGTTAGCGCAATGGCAGCAGCACTTGAGATTTTTCAGATTGTGTTGCCACAGGACTGAAATGGCGTCTTGGAAAAGAGTTATCAATTGCATTTACATCTCACAAATTCTACACCACCAGGCCCGTACACAAAAGGAGGGGGTGGGGGCGTACGCACCCCCCACGGGTCGCGAAGGTCCGCCTCAGATTAGACTGCAAAACAGCCCCTTTCTTTGCCAAAAAGATCGAAAATCGGGGCAAAAATCGAAGTTGGCACGCTGTTAAAAAAATGGGAGATTGGGGAGAGGAAGAAGCCGCGCGGCCGTGAGAAAGGGAGCCTCTCTCCCCAATCTCCCTTTCCCCCGGCCGCGCGGCTTGTTCCTCTCCCCAATCTCCCATTTTCGACCACGTGCCCCGATTTTCGATCTTTTTGGCAAAGAAAGGGGTTGTTTTGCAGTCTAGCCTCAGATCCGAGAATCACTCTCTCTATATATTTCATACAAATATATAAATTACAAATATAATTAAAACCTGATGACTGTATAGTGATATATAAGAGCCCATACCACGGAAATCTACCGTACGGGTTTTTTTTTTGCACAACCAAAACATGTTCGCCTGTTGCAAAATACCTTGAACGTAACAAAAAATTGGCAACTTTCACACTAATTTCAGGCTCTCTGATTCCAGCCTAAACGCCTTCAAAATGTAGGAAATGCTGTGTACAGCAGCTGAGATTTTCAAAAGATTGGCTCCTTCCGACCAGCTTTCCCTTCCCCCTCATTCAAAATCCTGCATACGGGCCTGGCCATAATCATATCAAGGCCGTACGAACAGTTGCTCCTGCTCTCGTTAGTTATTCCCCTTCCTGAAGGGTGGACAACAATCGCATATTCCCACGTGTGCCTGATCGCGGATATATTGTCTTTGCTAAACAATACTATGAATATCGATGATCAGATAATATGGGTTAATGAATGCTGTACGTGTATCCCCCGAAAATGTACCCGACAAAAAATGAGTCTATCCCAATCTCTCACGATACGTGCTGCAAACTGAGATAGCCTGTAATTAGAATCATTTTCCACCATCTTGGAGCTGAAATTATGTGAATTCGTAGAGCTCGAGTGACTCCATTCATTATCCATCCTTAACCGGCCTTGTTCCCAGATCCTCTTAGACCTCCTTGGACCAAGGGTCAATCCGCCACACGGGGCTCTGAGAACGAGAACGCTACACTCTTCAACTCAATTCTAAACTCCATTCCTTGGTTACAGTGTCGAAGAATCGTTGAAGAATCTGGTAAAACATGGCGCCCTCCAGCACAGAAATCGGGAACATTCTGGACGGTTGGGACCAAGATTATCCCGAATATAAAATACAAAGCACTTTACTTGGGTGAGTAAAGACTGCCGTAGGGATCAAACAGATAGTAGAATTGCTTGATAGAGTTAACGTTGTCAATAGACAATTTCAAAATCACATGGCCTGGAACGCGTACGCGTAGTCCTGGAAATGAAAATCGATGAAAAATCCAACATCTGATACACTCTGTGCAAAACCAGAACTATATTCTTAGTTCAGTGGAGACGGGATTATCGGATTTTCAATATTGATTTACATGACTGAAAAGATATCCATATATGGCAAACTGGGTTCCCATTGGTCTGTCCAGTATCTAAATCCCCGTGCTGTGATTGGCTGATAGCTGGGTCTCTGTTGTACAGTGTAGGTATCTCTCTATACGGGCTTGCGGACCGGCAAGTCGCCTTTTTGTTTTGTATAAGCAAGAGAAAAGCCATATAAAAATATCGTAATAACCTCGTTTGATCAGGAGAACGTTTTGCCCTTGGTCTGTTGTAAAGACCTCGCCTTTCTCGGTTTGTACGGTGAAGGCTTCGGGCAAAGTATTCTCTCGTACAGACCTCCTACTCTGTTATTAAGACATTGATATAACAGCATTTTGATAAAAAATATTTATCATAATTTGTATACATACAACCGGCTTATTAGAAAACGTGCGCTAAAAAGTAATTATTGTACCAAGTAAACGATTTTCTTTCAATACGTAACACAAGGTGCGCACAAAACAACATTGAATATATAATATAGTATCTCATTATATTAAATTTATACATGTGCGATACCTTTAAAAAGTTTAAATGCTACAGAATCGATAAAGGGGAGGTAAATATTTTAAAGATATTTAAGTTTTTGTTTCAATGACAAAGCTGGACATCTTCCGAAAGGCAAAGAAATTTCCATTATTACTTAGTACAAATTATTATCAACTTTTCCTGTTTATTTAGCTAAAAAGTAACCTATAAAAACTGCCCCAACAACATGACTTTCTTTAAACTCTCTTTTCAAGCTATAAAACCTGTAAAATATGGCTGTTGAATTGGTTCCGCGCATTCTCCCCACCCACCACCCCTTATAATGCAATGTCTTCTGACCGGAGGTATCAAGTAGAATGGGATTTGCTGAAGATCCTGGACGACCACCAGGTCATTAATATTTGAACGTTTCCTTGGCTTATATATGGCGGGAACGATTATGAATTCAATGATATGTCATCACGAAATCTGTTGAGCCATTTGAGCTCGCACAACATTATATTGGTGTGCAGGGCTAGACCTACAATTGTTTAGCTTCAATACCCTCTACGACAGAAGAGAAAAACTGTGTTACAACTTCTACAAATCCATACTCAACACACAAAACATCATACACGACTTCCTCCCTCCACCTGTGATCAGAACTTATAATTTACGAAGCCAACAATTTCTGCCAATTCCCAAATGCCGAACGTCACGTTTTAAGAACAGTTTTATCAACTATTACATAATGAAATAGGACACGTGCCAGTAACACTTTTAATGTAATTTTTATCCCTTTAATTGTACAATGTACATAGTTATATTTTAGATTTCCCTTGTAAATGTCTTTCTTTCCTCTGATGTAAACTTGAGTTTTTCAATTTATATATTTTTATACAAATTTCCAATCAAGTTCAATAAAGTTATTATTATATTATATTAACGGTGAATATGGCGAGAACAGTCTAGACAATAGCCGAGATTTTTTTAAGGAAGATTTTTAATAGTATAATGTTTTAACATTATCGACTATCCGGGACTATTTTATAAATATATTTTTTAACTAGTTGCATTACACGATTTTGTTACGTTCGCTCCCAACCGATGTAAACTAAATATAACCGGACTTCCACACGCTTATAGTGCCATAATAATATCAATAATAACTTGATTTTGTATCTATAATAATACTATAATTTCCAAAATCGCATCTCATCATATACTCCATGCTTCTAGAG
Source organism: Epizoanthus scotinus (assembly GCA_024757865.1). Lineage (NCBI taxonomy): Eukaryota > Metazoa > Cnidaria > Anthozoa > Zoantharia > Epizoanthidae > Epizoanthus > Epizoanthus scotinus. Next base: position 5,242 of record JANUFV010055553.1, read on the forward strand.
CATACAAATTATATTATTGTTAAAAACGATTGAGAGCGCGCGGCTAAAAAACTTACACATCACCCAGTTATAAAAATATTATTGTTAAAAAACGTAGTAGTCATTGAAGCTTGATTTCGTATCTCGTCTCGACATATACGGAAATTCGTTCGGGCGAATTGCTTGAAGAATAAATTTTTGTGAAAAGTCTGTTCGAAAAATGGTTGCCGAGGTAACGTTGAAATTCTTCATGTATTTGTTTCCGGCTTGCCATGAACTGAAACAGTGCACGTGTATCAATAAAAACTTATGAAGCCTTTCTTTTATTTTAAGCTGCAACACATACGCCATAATTCTTCCTGTGCGAAGCGTCCGTGTGTTCGAATCGCTCTGCCAAACTTTGCATGTCGCGAGAAAAAGATTCGCAAATAAATCTATTACCGATAATTATACTTACCCCACCCTACACGGGAAATTTGACACTCCAGGTGATAGGCGCGCGCCAAACTGAAAATAAAAATATTTTAAAAAAAGCATCTGCGAACAAAGCTGAAAAAGCTCGCTTCGATTAGGTCGGAGCAAAGCAAAAGGCTTGTTGCTATGAACTACAGACGGAATATAACTTGCATTTGAGACTTTCTTCATATGTGAAAGACACTTTTGGGCTCGTAGCGAAGAATATATTTCAAAATGCATCGTGGCTGATCATTATTTTCTTGTTGAACGGTGAAGTCTGTTTTGTTTTTGTTATATACATATTTTATGCGGAAAGTTTGCTTTCGTTCTGGGACGCGGCCACGGTTACTATCTTGTGAAGAATTCTAAACACGGCTTGATACTGTCAGAACGGATCGAAAACCATGAGAATGCCTTCGCCAGGAAGAATTAGTGATGAGCAATTTAACCATTTCGCATGGCTTGCCCGACACGATTGTTCGCTCAGCGGTAGATTGCATATGAAATGCAGTGACAGCCCAGCAAAATGGCAGTCGAAGTGGTTCGCCTTATATCAGAACTTCTTGTTCTATTTTGAAAACGAAGACACCACGAAACTGTCTGGCTCGATTTTCTTGGAGCATTCAACATGCGAAAGACTTTGTGTCACGAATTTGAAAGATGCAGAGAATCAGGTAAGAAAGATGATAAATAATATAGTGATGACTGGCTGTTCGATAATAATTTGTACTAAGTAATACTGGAAATTTTTTTGCCTTTCGGAAGATGTCCAATTTTGTCATTGAAACAAAAACTTAAATATCTTTAAAATATTTACCTCCCTCTTATCGATTCTGTAGCAGTTAAACTTTTTAAAGGTATCGCACATGTATAAATTTAATATAATAATATACTATATTATATATTCAATGTTGTTTTGTTTTCACCTTGTGTTACGTATTCAAAGAAAATCGTTTACTTGGTACAATAATTTTATAAAGCAGTATTTTGAATAATACAAGTGCAACTCCCCCGTTTTAGTTTACAAGATCTAACAATAACACGCCAAGTTTGTCTTCGCGTGCACGAATGTGGGGGCGAGTTCTAAATTTGGAGACACTGAAAATGTATTATATTCATTTACATATAAATATTCTTTTCGCGCGTTGCAAATTTTCTGTTCATTCACATTAAACATTAAATATTTTTTCTCCCTCCAGCTTGTTTTTATTTCTTTTGGACGAATTATTATTTAGTTGACTAGAATAAGTCAGAGATTAAGTGGTCAAAGTTATTGAATAAGCTATTTCGTATTTCAGTTGATGTTTTGCTCAAAATTGATGATATTCGAGCTTTACCATTTTCTATTAACGCGTATTTGAATACGTGCTATTGACAGTGGTGAGAATAAACTAACATAATTGCTTGCTTGCTGGCAACCTCAGCACATTGACAAACTATAACCCACACAAAGCCAGCAGAAAAACAGGAGTAATCATGGTTATATGCGGTTGCGTCGAGAGTTTCGACGTTTGGCAAGACATCGAGTCATTATTAATTTATATATTTTTAGCATTGGTAACAATTTAAAATTTAAAATTAACTTAAATTAAGTGAATAAAATGTCGATCCATCTGGCACCACGGCTGTTTGAGAACATTAATCTTTCAGTTTTTGTCTCATTTCTAGTGCGCCATGCATCATTTTTTATTGCAAAACATGACTTCCTTTGCAAAACTTATTGAGGAACAAAAAAGGATTGCTAGCAATCTCGTCCGCTCGATGCGGAGGGAGAAATATATCCCGCTGTTAGACGCAAGCAAAAGGGCTCAGTGTTTTATTTTATCACAAATTATTGGGAAAAAATACAGATTACCATGCGATGTACAATCTACTATCGATTTTAAAACGATTCATTGTACGTGAGTTATTCACGACGATTAATTTAAACAGATCTGGTTTATAGGGTAAGAAAGCAAGTTCTAATTGTTCTTCACTTGTATTGCATTCAAATGGTTCCCTGTTTTGTTGTTAAAAGCGATTGTCGAGCTTCGACTGACCCTTGTTTATCCATATGGTTAATTTATTCATAGCTCACAATTTATATAAGTGATCGTAAAATCGATTAGGAGGAACCTCATCTCTGCCTCAAGTACTTCCAAGATTCTACACGACAAACGTTTGTCTTTAACATTGAGTTGGTCAATATTAATAAACTGTCCGAGTTGTTCAATATTACTAACGGGATTATAATTGTGTCCAGTTCTTGATAAAATATTTTAAAATTTATAAAGCTGAGAAGATCATTGGATTTGCTTGACAAATTTTAAACTGGATGTATAATTAAAATGAATTACAAAGTTCTCTTCACAACTAGTTTTGAATTGATTACACTTTAGTAAAAATGTGTTCAGGCTCAGTGTTCTTATTTTTTTTTGACAATTTCAGGCTCAAAATGTTCTCATTTTGTTCTTATTGGCTGTGTTTTCACTGAGCATTTTAACTCGCCTGAAATTTCTTTAGGCTCTTGTTTACACTGTTTTAAGGTTGTGAGAATTATTAGGAACACTATATTATTCATTTACTGATTGTATGTTGTATCTCGTGGTTTTTCTTCTTGTTCTTATACTAAACTCTCACAAAAATGTCGAATGAAGTTTTATTCCAGTCTCAGTTTGTTCTTATTTTGTTCTTATTTTTAGGCGATTTCAGCCTGAATGTTCTTATTAAGTGTGTTCTTATTTTTAAAAAAAATGTATAAGCCAGTAGAAAAGAAAGTAATTTTGCATTGCGTGAACTGATTTGCGAATTTTAGTTTGAAATTTTAGTGGTTCAGAAATATTTTTCACGTAGCCGTTCCGGGAGCCGTTCATTGTCTTAATTTTTATATAAACAATTCTGTCTGCTTAGTTCAATTCTTTATTTTTTGAGTTGATAGAAGCCATGTTGCAAATATTTGTGGTTGATAGTTTAAATCCACACACTTTTAAATATGCAAATATTCGTATTAGTCGATTTTTCAATTCATACCGAAGTTTGTGTTTCTCAGTGGCACTCCCGGTATATATTCCAATGGCGAACCGTGTTGCAATGTTTTTGCTTTCTTTTGAATTCCATGAACTTCCCATAATGTAAATATGAGCGGATACTTGGCAGGGGGCGGCATAAGACTATCAATTGCAAGGAAACACACAGCTGAAATTCATTTATATCCGTGCTCATTCGATCGACCGCCATGTTGGATTGTCTTGCGGTAATTCAAATGGGATTGCGCCCACGAGCTAGAATTACCGCATGCTTGTATATCCAATATGGCGTCGGGAAGATCCAACAAATTCTAGTTTCAAAACAATTTAATTTGTGGTGTGTTCCCTTGTCATTAGAGGTTTTTGCGTTTGCATTTTTGTGTTGTTTTTGTTGGGCTTATAATGGTTCAAAGTTCAAGCTTTATTCCGTGACATTAAAGATAAATGCATTACAGATTAAATCAAGGTAATTGCGCAGGTTGGTGGTACAAGCTTAATTAATATGAGAAGGGATTTTGTTGTGCTTTTCAAAGGCTTACACCCAATCACTATTAGGGAATAATCTTTAAGAAACATCCTCAAAAGAAAACTAGTAAACAATAAAATAAATGATAAAATGATCAAAAAAATAATGATAAAATGAGGAGAAGCAAGAAAAGATAAAAAAATGACAACAGTTTAAAGTAATAGAATGTAGATAAAAAGGTAAAAAAAAGAAAGAAAGAACGAAAGCGAACGTACCAGAAACATAAGTGTTGATGCCGAGATTATAACAAAACATGCTTTGATAGAATGAATAGATTTGATCAATAACAAGTTCCGGCAGACCTCTCAAGTCTCACGGCTTTCAGCAAAATCTCATGCAGGGTCTTACGGTAAGACACGAAAATCTCACGGTTTTTCAAGAAATTCACGTTTTTTTTTTAAAAAAAATTCAGGGTTTTTCTGTTATGCCACTAATGTTTTATGGGGATGCCGACCGCTCAACCTTGAATCACTGTAAACCTGGGTATAGGAAGCCCAAAAACCTGAACATTTCGACTAAAACGTCGAGATTGACCTATTTTATATAGTATCCAGTGCTAACCAAAAGAAAACACGAACAGAAATTGTAAAGAAAAACCGTGAGATTTTGCTGAAAACCGTGAGTCTCACAGCAAAACGGTGAGACTTGAGAGGTCTGGAGATGCTTCTTGAATAATATTCTCTTGGAGTAATTGGTTGTAAGACTTTGAAAGCACAGGCAAATCCCCACTCAGAGCACAGCGTAACTTATTGTACACTAAACGATGCACTCATTATGAAAACAGGAAAGTGTG
>JANUFV010055664.1:0-11096 GCA_024757865.1 Epizoanthus scotinus
AAGCCCACCACAAACAAGTATAAGCCCAGCCCAGGGCTTTAATGTGGGATTTTACAGTAGTTGTTCCAAATAGTTAAAGTTGTTCAGTTTGGTTGAATTTCAAATATATTTCACTTCAGTTGAAGCCTTGTGCTTGTGCATGGATGTACATGGATGATCCTGAAAACTCCCGTATAAATTGGAAATTTGCTCGTCTCTAATTCATCGCAGAACAATAAAATTTACATCACAGTGATCAGTTCAACAAGTTGAATAAATAAAATGATAAAATATCGATGTCATTTTAGATGACACCTGCCCAGGCTTTAACTAACAGTTAAACTAATGTTTCAAACAGGTATCCTCTTGATGCAACTGTAAACGGATACAAACATGTTAAAGGGTCACTAACACCAGACGACAAAGTGCTTCAAGATCTAGCTCAGAGTTATGCAAACAAGCACCCCACAATGCACCTGGGCCTTGGTTGCAACAGCTCTTTGCCAAAGTTTCCACATGGCATAATCAACGGTGCCAAGTGGAAACAGCAGCACTACACTATGCAGGATTATGCATATCTCACACAAAACTCCTTACAGCTGTCGCTCTTTATTTCCTGCTGCAACTATCCACCACCACAGGAAATTGAGAAAGTTTGGGAACAGAATCGTGAGTCATTGTTAGCTTTTACTGAGAAGTTGCATCAAGCCATGAAGGGTGTAGTGCACACTTATAATCATATGGCAACACCAGGTGCCCACTTGACCGTTGAAGGACTTGGCGTGGAGATCGATACCCATGGAAACGATTCCAGCTTCTACCACCTCCTTCCTCCAGGCAAGTACAAGATAACCGCCAGTGCTCCGGACTACTCCAGCACAACTAAGGAGGTCAAGATTGAAGCGGGCAAGACTGCGACAGTTGCATTCGACTTGCATGGCTCTCCACACTACAAGCATCACCGGTACAACGAGGTGGAGTCCACACTGCGGGGGATTGCGTCCAAGTATCCCCACATCACCAAACTGTATAACATCGGCCAGTCGGTGCAGTACCGGCGATTGTGGGTGATGGAGATTTCCGATAACCCAGGTATCCATGAACCAGGAGAGCCAGAATTCAAGTATGTGGCTGGTATCCATGGAAATGAAGTTGTCGGCAAGGAGATGCTACTGTTACTGATTGAGCATTTGTGTCTCGGTTATGGCAAGGATGACTTGGTTACGAAGCTTGTGAATAATACTCGGCTACACTTCATGCCGCTCATGAACCCAGATGGCGCAGAGAAAGCTACTGAGGGGAATTGCCATTCAAACAAAGGGAGCGAGAATGCAAGAGGAGTCGATCTGAGTACAGATTTCCCAGGTTAGTTGTAAGCAGATCTTTTAATGACTAGGCTTATGCCTTACAGAGACAGATATATTATACAGATGCAGGTACTCAACGTAGGGCTTTTCAGCTGCCTGTTTTACATGTACATTGTAGTAACATAATTCAGCAATTGAGGGACTTAGCAAGACTGCTGCATACAGTTTACAACAGTTCTATCTGAGACGTTGAGTAGTGCCTTCAGTATATAGACTAAAACACTGGCATTAGGCTACTCCTATTGACAAGTGTGTGGGTTCTTTTAAGTCTCCTGATAGAATGTCAATAGAATGTCGATCATAGAATGTCGATAGAATGTTGATAGAATGTTGAGAGACTAGACCAACAGCTTAATGTCCCTGTCCAACGGCTTAATGTCCCTGTCCCTTTCTTTAAACTTCTAGAATTTTGTATACATTGTACAGGAATCATTCATAAAGTGTACTTGGCTGTGGTGTTTAAAATCAAGTGGTTACATGCAAAGTTGTTCGGTATTATTTTAAGCTACAGTATATTACTCATCTAGTACATAATAATATTAAATTATAATATCAAGGTGCAAACATGTATCATTGATACTTGAATGAAAAATTGATTTTATACCTTGGAAAATGTCCAAAATATTCCTGGTCTTGACAATACAGACATGATCCATAATTCAAATTTGTTTTGTCAATGTATATGTATACAGACAGTCATTACATAACATAATAATAATAATAATAATAATAATAATAATAATGTCTTTATTGCACATTCTTGCATTAAAAATTAATTACAAATTATGTTTTTACATCTTAAAAATGATTAAAACTTGTACATATTGTACACTTAAAAACATCAAATGCTTGGGACTGGTCTTACAAAATAGATAATAACATTACATGGATGATGAACTTAATCGACAAGGTTAAATTTATTTTCATTGTGTATAGTAATGTATAATAATAATAATAATAATAATAATAGCTAATTTATATAGCGCCATTTCCACCTGGTTCAATGGCGCTTCACAAAATATCAAGAAGGGAAAAAAAAAAAAAGGTATAGAATACCTAACTACATTAAAGTAGCCTGTATAGCAGGTGTAAATGTGCTGTTTTGTGCCGAGTTTCGAGCCGAGAATGTTGAGATTTGGGGCTTGGGACAAGAATGTGACTCGACCGAGCAAATTTGAGACTTAAACAATCCTTTTGAAGTGCCTGCTTTGTTAGAGCTCATTCTTTTCTATTGAGAAAGAGTTTGAACTTGTTCTTTGTTAATCCAGATACACAATTTGTATTATATTTGTTTGTGTTTGCAGATCAAGAGCATAATTATATACTGCCTTGATCACCAGATTTGAAATGAATGTAGTACATGTAGCTGAGGAGTCCTATGCGATGAATGATAATTGTCCAATCAATTTTCTCTATTATTGCAGATATGTATGATCCAAATATCAAGGTGCATGAGGCTGAAACTACGTCAGTGATCAAGTGGATTAAGTCACACCCATTCGTGCTATCTGCAAGTCTCCATGGAGGCTCGTTAGTGGCCAGATATCCCTACGACTCTCATCCTAGTCAACATGTTGCTCCCAACCTCACCCCAGACGATGACGTATTCCGCTTCCTTGCAGGCAGTTATGCAAACACACATCCCACAATGCATCATGGGAAGCCTTCGTGCCCAGGTCTCTCAGTGCTTGATGAGTTCCCCAATGGGATAACTAATGGTGCTGCATACCAGAATTCTCAAGGCAGCATGCAGGATTTTAACTATGGGCACAGTAACTGTTTTGAAATAGCCGTCGAGATGGGTTGCTGTAAGTTTCCGTACTCAGAGGAACTGGAACATCATTGGAAGGAGCACAAGGAAGCACTCGTCGGCTTTATGTTCAAGGTTGGTTGGGTTGGTTATTACAATTTATACTATAAACAAGATATAATGCATGCTGTGATTGGTCTAAAACTGTGATCTATTTTTGAATGACGACACGGCATCAGGCCACTGTTTCTCTATTTTTTGCCTTCAAAGCCCTCTCCATTTAAGTCTGTTTTAAGCTTGTTTCTATATTAACTGGTTTGATTATTGTATAATTATTAGATTCCATTTTCCATGTGTCTGTTTGACACTAATAGATTTTTTCAAATGATGCCAAAACCGCATTGTGAGAACTTGAGTGACACACTTTCCTACAGCTTGTATGCCACTGCTGGTTCTGTCACCTTGTTTTGACGTCATTTGAACATCAATTAGTGAACAGATGCATGAAAAATGGAATCTATTTGTTAAATAATGCAGCATGTACCACTGATGCCAGTGCCAAAGATTTCTGAAGCAGTGTCATTTTCTGGAGGGGTGTTTTATCAAGGGGGTTGTTCATCAAAGAAGTGTACTTAATATATACATGGGCAATCTTGAGAGAAACCTTTCTTGTACGTCTTTAATTTATAGTTTGTCGTCACTGATCAGGGTAAATTCATTATTTCCATAAACAACTTACTAATTTCAAGCAAACTCCATTTCAAAATATAACCAAAGTAATGTCACTGGAGCTACATGTAGAATTTAATAGAAACATTTCCCTTTGAGGATACCTAGATAGCAAATTATAGGAATCTTGTAATGGGGAAAAGGGGTTTGGAAAAGGGGGAAGAGATTTGGAAAAGGGGAAAAGGGTTTGGAAAAGGGGGAAGGGGTTTGGAAAAGGGGAAATGGGTTTGTAACCTGTATTTTACAGTATGGAAACACGGCAAGAGTCACAAATGAGGCGTACTTCAATAGTATAATTATAATATGGTATATCATTCCCTTTCAGGTACATCACGGTGTTCGAGGTTTTGTACGAGATGAAAAAGGCAATGCAATATCCGATGCAACAATCACTATTGAAGGACGCAACCACCCTGTCAAGACTGCAGAGCATGGCGATTACTGGCGCCTGCTCACCCCAGGCCACTACAGAGTCACTGCGAGTGCTCCTGGCCGAGCAACACAATCAGAACTAGTACAGGTGAAACCTAATGAACCCGCAACTGTGACAAACTTTACTATGACAACACAGAGCTATATGTTTGGATTACCTGGTCCAATCGCAGCTGGTGTAGTTGCTCTAGTTGTTGTTGTTCTTGTCCTGATCATCGGGGGTCTGTGGAGAATGATTAAATTCAGAAAGCGATTCCGCATCACATTTGGTCACATGAATGGCAGGGGAGGTTACCAAGAGGACTACGATGACGCCATGGCTGTCAATTCATTTAATTCAAAGTCGTTACTTAGCAACGAATATTCGGATGACACTGATGAAGATGAAGAAGAGGTTATATTGGACAGTAGTCATACCCACCACAGCAGGCGATCAAATAATTATTAATAATATTAAAAAATGAGCCAACTATTTGTAGACATTTGTAGCTCATTGATATGGGTAATTGTTTTACATTTGTATGTACAGCTTTCAATGCCCAGGTAAATATATTTCAGATGATGCAAGATTTAAATATTAAAGAGTTATATATTAATTTTATATTATATTATTTTAATAGTCAGCTGTATCACTATGTACCAAACCAGAATATGTAATGACCTGGTAGCGCTTTTCACTTGGAATTCAGTTTACTAACTAGTCAAAATTAGTATTACATAGTTATACTGCCAGCGTGTGAGTGAGGTTGGTGCAGTTGGTAAGATCTCTGATTCCCAACCAGGAGGTCCCGGGTTCAACCCCCGGCTATCTCGAGGATTGTATTTGTGTGGCCTTCTTTTGCTGTCCGTGGACAGGGACGTTAAGCCATTGGTCTAGTCTCTCGACAATCTATCGAACCCACACACTTGTCGATAAGAGTAGGCTAATAATACCTTGTGTTGTGGTCTGTCACCTCCTCTCTACTGACACAAGTCACTGTATATAGTCTATATATTAATGCAATGCGCATGCATTTGAACATATCTACATGGAAAGTGCGCTGCCAATATTAATGCATGCCATTATCATTATTATTATTACCATTATTCTGCTATAAGCCACAGCATTTTTACATGAAATTAACAACTTTTATATATAACAATTTCTTGTCAAAGTAGCCGAAACTTTAAGCTTCAAAAATAATTTAAACCCAAGCTGGAACTCCTATTAATGTATAAAACCAATGATAATAAAGTGGAATGCTCAATTAAAACTAATAATTTAGCTTTGCATCTGCAAAGCCATAAATATTTTGGCTCCAACTCCAGACGATTTCATGGATTTCAAAAAAGGTGGTTGTGGCTTATAGCCGATATCGGATTATAGCAGAATAACTTCGGTATACATGTACCACCAAATAGTGTTTATCATGCAGGGTTCATACGGGTCATGGAAAACCTGGAAAGTCATGGAATTTTACTTTTGGTCATGGAAATTTTAGTTTCGGTCATGGAAAATGAATAAACTGTGCACTAAATGACATGATTAAGTATTGTTTATGTTTGAAAGTTAGATGATGGAGCAAAAACGATGCTGAAGACCACGGTTTGCATGTAAATAGATGCTTTGCATTTAAAACTAATGGTAAATCACTTTTTCATGCCAAACGTTAATGGCGCTTGGAAAAAATCAAAACAAAGAGTCACATTTTCATGTTATGTTTCATAAACATTTAGTCATGGAAAACACAAAAAAGTCCAAAAGGGTACAAACCCTGTCATGCATTCTGATTGGTTAAAATATCCAGTTGAATATTCACCTCCTGGTATTCATGAAATTCAAATTGAAAACAAGGTTTTATGTCAGTGTCCTTTCCTTGGTGTGGTACATGCTAAACATGTATTTCCCTCGTGTGTTGTGTGTTGGATATTTACCAATGCTACAGAATAATATTCACTACTAGGAACTGATACTGAGAGGAATAAATAATTATTGGCAACTAGATAAAATATAACACATAAGAATTGAAACTTTGTTGGATAATAAAATTACCGAGACACACAGTTATTTCCCTTTATGTCAATATAATATATATAGTGAGAGAAATGTATGTTTATTTTATTGAATTCAAAATCAATTGTTTCCATTATATTTGATTTCATTTGTCCATATTAAGTTAGACAAATGTTGATATATAATCCGTGCTAATTCTAGAAAGTGTACTGGTGACAACTTTGGTAGAATAATGTGCATCATTTTTTATTTTTTTATTTTAAAAGTACAAAACATTACAGAAATTGAATTTATTATGGAAAGGCAGTACAATTTAAGACTTGACTGAGGTTTCCATTTTTTTATTTACCGTAGATCTACATGTACATGTAGACTACTTGATAGAGAAGGGTGAGATTTAGTTTGTCTCACTCAGTCCATCAGTGTCTATTTAGTAGAATGTACTAACCATAATTATTTTAAAGGGGCTATGTCACGGTAATGCGCATGCTTTCTATTTTAAATAAGTCAGAAACAAAGTCTTGACAGTCATGAAATACCAATTGTAAGCTCAACAGGATAACAAGACATGATAAAATGGTTATATATTGTGAAAACAAAGTGCCTAAATACAAGAAACACAATTTTGACAGCGAATGGATTTAGCGTATTTAATGTCTAGCAGGACAGAAATTGAATTGAGAGTTTGTAATCCATTTTAATCTTCCCCAATTTTAGCCATCCATGTTCATTTAGGACTTATCATAATCCTACTTATGTTTTTCTACTACGGTATTACCTGTTATTTTTAGATTTTCTTTGATTTGTAGAGACTTTTGTACATTGCCAAAATGCCTTAAATAGCTGTGACATAGCCACTTTAAATATATATACATTTTACATGAAATTGTTGTAAGTGTATTTTGCAAACTTGAAGAGATTGGGGTTTTGTAGGATTACAGTTTGGCAATTTGGAAAAATCGACATGTATTTTACTCCAAGCAAATAAATTGTTGCCATTTTAAAATTTGAAATGGTATACTGTGAATTTAACTAAAATGCAAAGACATATCATGCTATATAGCTTTTTAGGTAAAACTCTTTTTTGCAAATGTTTTAGTTTTGCGCAAGTAATTTTTTGATGGATTTTCTTTGTGAATTTTCAAAGAAATACTTAAATTCCACAAAAGTTTCATACCAAATGTAGATAACAATAATAATATTAAATAGTCTGTATTCTATCCGTAAGAATACATACCAATAGTTACTTGCTGAGAGTGATTAAAATACAATTGAGAGAAATTATTATGCCAATTACAATAATATGGATTATTAGGTAATCTACACTTGGGTATTTCATAATTGGTGATGGGCAGGGGAGTGGTTAGCCTCAAATAATTGCACTTCTAGGTAAATTAATTCCTTGGTTGTCAATTCAATAATAACTGCATATAATAAACATACAACCCTTCTTGTTGTTATGAGTGGTTTGTGACATCACACAACGTCATAAATATACTTTCTAACTGCCAAGAGTTAATTGTAGTGTATTACTAGCCATCTAAATATGGTGTTAGTTTGCTAGGGTATATAATAAGCACGGGGGATCCAGGATTGTCTAAAAGGTGGGGTTGTAAGTATGAGAGAGATCAAAAGTGATCTAGGCTGTGAAAGGAAGACCTTTGAAAAATGTCTCGAAGAGGGTGGGTTGCAACCTCGTCAACCCTCTCCACATGTCTCAAAGGGGGTGGGTTGCAACCCCGTTAACTCTCTCCCTGAATCCGCCTCTGATAAGAAAATTAGGCTAGCCAGTGTAAGTGCGCATTACCGGTCGTCATTGCCTCATGGTTTCAAGTCTGCTTCGCATGCTGCTTGTCTTCTCACAGGCAGCTCAAGCTTGGAAATAGTAATCTGTGTTGAACTTGTTTAGATTTATAAGACTCGGTTTCGTGAAATCACACAAATAAAGATAACTGACCTCATTTGTTGTTCCACTGTGTCTTGTATTAAGTAGTCCTGACTTCTGCGACCATCATTTTAAAATTTTGGGCGAATTTTAAGGGAAAGTTCTCCAACCTTAGAATTAACCCAAATCACCTTTAATGGCCCCAGAACTATATACAAGACACAGTGGAACAGCAAATAATTGGGTAAGCCATCTTTATTTGTGCGATTTCACGAAACCCATGTTTTTTCTTGCACAGTCTTATAACTTAATAATAATCCAAACAAGTTTAACACAGATTACTATCTCCAAGCTTGGGCTGCCTGTGGTCTTATCTGGAAGGCCGAACTACGCAGGCTGCAGATTCAGGGACATCGTACAAGAAGGAACGGGCTCCGCCCCTTTTCGCTCCCCCGGCCGAGGGATTGTCCTTGGGTCTCCGAGGTTTATATGAACATAGAAAATCGTTTTCTGTCGAATCGTACTGTACTAGAAGTAACACATGTGGGATTAATTCTGTACTGCTATAAATAAAAATGATGAGATCGATTTTTCGCCGCGCAAGGCAGTTTAGTGAAAAAAATAGCAACTCCCCTTGGGGCTTTTCAGTATCAATTTACAATGGTTGATAAAAACTTAATTATTAATCCGTTATTTGGCTCTTGAAAATTATACTCGTCGAATAAACTTAGGTTTTTTAAATATATAAGTAGTCTATAACAACCACTTTAATAGATGCGCTTTTCTTTTCTTTCTCGTTCACAAGACGGTATAACGTAACGTAGTTGGTGCTTGGGTTCACATATATCCTTCTAATTGCATAGCTTTGCATGCTATAGTTTCGAGATTTCTAGCTTTCTAAGCTCAAACAACGAAACAAAATATTATTAATATTGTAGAAGAAGATTGAGTATCAATATAAAGCCAGCTACTATACTACTGTTCTCTGCGGCTTTGATCCCATTCACCGGACAAGAGCATTCCATCTCAAATATTATGGGTCGTTTGAGTGTGTCGAGCCATCAAGAAATCACCGCATGCATGAAAATTTGATCGAATCAGTTCTTGAAATATACAGTGATTTCCCCATATAATATTGTTATATCTTCAGTAACATGTACATGTTTTAAAATCAGTTGCATCCGTTTTGAGTCTGATAAGGTCTGATAAGGCCAATAAGGAGAGTGATTCTAGTTGAGATTGTTTACTTACCAGCTCAGGGTAGTGCCGTTCGCCCCTTACGGCAGTATTCTATGCACGGCATGAAGCATCTCACCCGGGAATCTGTCTCCATTTGTTGCCCACTAAATGCAAATATTATCATCGAAATATAAATCGAACATCAGCAACTATAAAATGGCGTACTACTTTTTCAAGGTAGGATTCAATGTACATCAAATATAAGTTCCCACGATCGTCCCTTTAAATGTTATAACAGCGGGGACCGGACATTGATTGGATCGAAACAATTCAGAGATCAAAGTCCTCTACTCGACGAGCACGTTTTGTCGCGTGCTTTGGGGATTTGTCTTTGGAGGTAATTCAAACTGAATGTATCGCTATCGGCCCTCGACCTTCGGCCGTCCCTTGTCCCGCCTCTGAACTTTCGCGATGAACCGGAACCCATGTGTACCCATATTCTCTAATAGATATATATTTATTGGAATCTGTTCACAGCACTTTGGATGTTTCACTGATTAAGAAGTCTTATTAGTTTCTAAACTTTACAATTTTTAAAATCACTAAAATATTTCTGCTTCAGTTTTAATTCAAAACTGGTATCTTTCACAACTACATCAGTAAACCCTTTACGGTTTGTTCCATAATATATTAGCTTATAACTTTTTAACTAGTGTAGTGAAAGATTCCATATCCATCACATCTTTTATTCTTAGTTTAAAATGAGATATCCTTCATTGAAAGAGTATAATAAAAGAGGTTTCTGGTACTGAAAGTATAGCCTGCGTGCAGCCGGTCGCGAATAATTAAATCGTTTGCGTCGCAGGCTATGAAAGTAGAAAAACTAAAATTTATTGTCGTGCCCTTTTCTTGGATAAAATAGTATTGTAACATTCAAATAGGTATAGTGAAATTCGTTTCCAATAGTGTCGTTTTGACAGATTTTACAGATCCTCTGGTCTCTGGGGATATTTTGGTAACGTTCACGTTCTATTGGAAAGCAGTGAGCAGACATTCTAATCTGTGTTACCGCTCAGTTCCTTGTACTGGTATCTTCCACCATGTTCACATAGTGGAGTATAATTCTAATTTGGACTCCAAGAATGCAACATCTCTCTTCATTCCATTTCTGTATGTACACTTTCTCTAACTTTTTGATATATGATCTAATATAGTAACGGTTCGTTTTGGCGGGTTCCGTTGAAATTGTGCAGGTTTGATAATTTATAAAGTCCCCTAACTTTCAAGTAAATAAGGCACAGTGATAAACCATGAGGTTTTTCCATTATCATGTAGGGATCTAGAGATTTTTAGAGCATCCATAAGAAGTGAGTTGTCATTATATTCATCTAAGAGATGAACCAAATATTTCACAATAACTGAGTAAATTAAAGTATGCATGGGAAATCTTTCCAGTTCTGCTGTTACAGCTGAATTAGAAGCTTTAGCATTTACACCAAGTATGATTTTGTACATCTTCACCTGTAATGTTTCGCATAACAGACCTGTACAGAAAAGATTATCTTTGACCATATTTCACAGTTATAGATCAGTATTGGGTGAACCATTAAATCAACTTCTCCCAGACTTGCACTCGTGATGGAAAGCATGGAAAAGTTTCTATAGATTTAATATATTCAGATAGTGAGTTAATAATAATAATAATAATACATTTATTTATATAGCGCTTGTCCTCTAGTTGCTCTAAGCGCTTAAAAACAATACTAATTACAAAAACTTTTT
>JANUFV010055886.1:0-11094 GCA_024757865.1 Epizoanthus scotinus
GAGGAGGAGGGCTGTCCAGATACATGTACATGTAGGGTTCACGACGTTAAGAACCTTGCAGTGATTAGCGTCTAATGGTGGACTGCCACTACTGAACTAGGAAACCTTGTGTCACTCCATTTGAAAGTTGTGCTCGGTCTATATCAAGCACTGGAGGTGGTACTGGCAGTCTGTTGTTGTTACATGTACTGTGGCAGATCAGATATTTAATAAAATAATGTAGTTTTCAACAAATATTATTCTTGTGTTGCACAGGAGAGGTTATGGTGAGTGTTTTGGATCCAAAGCGTGAAGTTGGACTATGGCATTCTGTGCTAACAGTAAGTCGTGTTCATTGGTGGTGCTTCGTTTCTACATATTATCATACAGCTAGTAGTAACATCTTAGCACATCCTCAAGTGTTCTGTTGATGTTGACAGCTGGTGTACAGTTATTATAAGCCCGTTTACCTTATTTTAAACCTTTTTAAAATGTCCTTAGAGTGTCCTGAATGGAATGCACATCATCTACGTCCCGCCAGCTGTATTGAAGAATGCTCCGGCCATGTGGCTACAAATGGTTACCAAGCATAGAGGTGAGTAGCATAACGCCTCATAGAGGTGAGTAGCATAACGCCTCATATAGAGGTGAGTAGCATAACGCCTCATAGAGGTGAGTAGCATAACGCCTCATAGAGGTGAGTAGCATAACGTCTCATAGAGGTGAGTAGCATAACGCCTCATAGAGGTGAGTAGCATAGCGCCTCATAGAGGTGAGTAGCATAACGCCTCATAGAGGTGAGTAGCATAACGCCTCATAGAGGTGAGTAGCATAGCGTCTCATAGAGGTGAGTAGCATGACGCCTCATAGAGATGAGTAGCATAGCGCCTCATAGAGGTGAGTAGCATAGCGCCTCATAGAGGTGAGTAGCATAACGTCTCATAGAGGTGAGTAGCATAACGCCTCATAGAGGTGCATGAGTAGCATAACGTCTCATAGAGGTGAGTAGCAAAACGCCTCATAAAGGTGAGTAGCATAGCGCCTCATAGAGGTGAATAGTACAGCACCTCATAGTGATTTTTCTTAACATTCAGGTATTCCAACTACTTAATAATAAGCTTATGCTCTGCTTTAGAATGCAAAACTGTTACCATGGAAATAAAACCCTTGTCACAATTGCCTTTGAACTGACAAAATACAGCAATTGTATAAAATCTGCACAACGAAGTTTTGTGAGAAGTTAGCGATACTGGCACTAGAACGTACTTTCAATCAATTGGTCCCTGCTAGAAATGTTTGTAATAGTTCTTTGTGCAAATTTAAAGAAACGTTATCAAAATATAATATTTTTATAATATTAAGGTGGTTCTATATTGTAAATGGTTGCCATGGAAACATATATCTTTAAAATGTAGTCAGTGACATAATATCAGATACTAAGTGAAATATAAATTGATATTGAATCATGTGGTCATGTAACTGTAGCTCTCCATTCAATCCGTACAACTGTATTCAGATACCTAAAGTTGTTATTGCTATTGTGTTTGTAGCAACATGTGCCCTGGTGAGCTCTCGGGATCTCCACTGGTCGCTCCATGCGAGTAAAGATGTCAAAGATATTAACCTTAGTACTATAAGAATGCTTCTGCTAGCTGACAGAGCCAATCCATGTGAGTAGAACAATCTGTTGACTGGGAACTGAAGTAATTGGTTGCTAAGGAATATAAATTAATTAATTAATGCATAATTAATTAATTAATTAATGCATAATTAATTAATTAATTAATTAATGCACTGCATTTATTGAGGGTGACACATTTACACAAAGAAATCTTTCATGTGACCTTCAACTGGTTCTTTTGGTCCCCCTAATCAGATGATGTTTCAGGAGACTGACAAGACTAAGGGCTTTGTGGTCCACGGACGGTGTGGCGAAAGAAGGTCGCACAAATACAACCCTCGGGAAGGCCGGGGACTGAACATGGGACCTTCTTGTTGGGAGTCAAACCACCTATTTCTAACATTAGTATTTATGTCTAAGGCTTATAATTTCATTGAAAGGTCTTTTGCTGTAATGAGTAAAAAATGATCTTGTTGAGGATGTAATCATTGATCACTCAGATAATAATAATAATAATAATACATTCAGTATGACTATGAGAGTGTAACAAACCCATTTTATGTTTTTAAAAAAATAAAACGAGAAGCCAACGCTAGTGTGAAGCGTCCTTGTGGAAATAAGTTTTAAAGAAGGAGAATATTAATCACAGTTTTAAAATTATGGCTCAGTAATATATAATTTTTGAAAAGTCCGCTTTGTGGAATAAAGTTGTAAGAACCAATGTGTACTCGAGTTATTTTCAGTTTTATGTTCTTGTTACGTAACAAACCACAATGAAGTGGTCAATTTTATCAATTAAGGTTTTCGTGAACTTGAGATAAGTACTGACGTTCATGTTTATTATGATTAGTGCTCCAATGAATTCAAGTCAACTGTATTCAACTTATTGCGTTTAGTAACATCTTTGTTTTCCATTTGAAGGGTCCCTGTCAGCGTGCGATGCTTTTCTAAATTCGTTTGAGGCCAAGGGCTTAAAAGCAGAATCCTTGTGTCCTTGTGCGAGCTCCACAGAAACATCGACCATTGCACTGAGAAGGTTAGTATCTAGAATCACAGTTGTGCAGACTTTTTCTTGTATTTCTGAAAATAGTGTTTTACATGTCACTACTGAATATTCCAACTGAAACAACGTTTTGGAACGAGGCGAACCCTTGAACACAAATACAATAGAGAATGCATACTAAAATAGGTTATACAAGAATAGTTTAACAACAAAAGACAATTGTAGATCTACAGTGAAAACACACTGTCTCCCATGTCCATATACTCTATCAGGATCGAAATCAGTGTCCAGTTTATTAGAGTAAAACACATCAAGTTTTTTTACAATGAGATGAAGGTCTGAAGCTGTCTAATGTCAACTGGCAGGGTGTTCCATACGAGTACAACGCGGCTGTAAAAGAGTCTCCAAATAAAGAAGTACGAAAACGCTCTAATTACTTTTTTTCCCCAAAAAATTCAACATAATTTATTATTAAAAAAATGTATTATAAAAAAATGTATTATTAAACAATTTATTATCATAAAAAAAAGTTTATAATTTTTAAAAATAATAATAACTAGTAATTACGCAAGCAGCTGTTATGTGTTTGTTTGCCCATCACTCACTCAAATTGTTGCTGTTGTATCACCAGGCCTGGTAAACCCGGAGCCACTGCCACAGGCCGGGGAGTTCTGTCTCTGTTGGGGTTGAGTCACGGAGTAGTGCGAGTGGACAAGGAAGGTTCGCTTACCTCGCTAACACTACAGGACTGTGGAACAGTTCTTCCGGGAGGTACGAGTGTATTCTGACAGTACTGTGGATAGTTTGACTCGGGAGGAACTGGATCGGTGTCTCAAACCCAGATGAAATCATACTTGATAATTACAGAGAACTATACGCAGTCACCCAAGGATAACTAACGCTGAGACAATGTAGTTCTGATACCCAAAGAAGCACTACGGTTGAATTGACACGTGAACAGAAGCATTCTATTGTACTAGTAATCCTATATACCAAGGCTGAGATTCTCAGCCTGTCAATCACAAGCATTTATCTCGAATTTCATTGATTGATGAACAATGAAAATCGATCACGCGTGACTTTGCACCTGAGACCGATCAGTCTTCACGCCTTGTAATCACGACTTCGATTCAATTAAAGTTTGTAACTGCTAGCTGCTGTGACAAGAGGACCCATTCATATGGTGAATCTATATAATGTAATGTGCATTTGCACATATCTTCATGGCTGAAATTGCGCAATATAAATGTATTACCATTACTATTACCACTAACGTTACCGTTAGCGTTGCCACTATCATTATCATTACTATTACTATTACCAATGTTTGCTGATGTAATGTTTTCCACAAACCTTTTCAGTTGCTAATACATTGTATATATTTATAATTATATAAGTTCAAGAAGTACTGGCCATGACTTTTAACAATGATAATGTTTGTTTCTGCTCGCAGCACGCATAGCTGTTGTAAAGCTTGATGGCTCACCTTTCCTTTGTAAAAGTGATGAAGTTGGCGAATTGTGTATCTCCAGTGGCGCTATGGGCAGTGCGTATTGGGGTCTGGCTGGTAAAACAAACCACACCTTTAAGGTACGCAAGTTATATCGATATTACTTCAATGTTATGCACCATAATCGTTTATGTAGCTGTTCACTAAGGGCGCGTTTTTTGGTCTACTCCGTAAAAGGAGTAACCGAAAAATGTTGGGCTTACTCCAGTTTACTCCGAATTTGAAGTTACTCCGTTTTACTCCATCTCCAGAGGTGGAATAAATCCGAGTACTCCGGTTTAAGAGTACTCCAATAAAGGATGTCGCGTTTATTTTGGCTCTAGCTTGTGCTTTCGTCAGTGCTTTCGTGACATTTATAACTAGTTCCAGGTGACAACAACACTCGTCAATCGCAACACGCCACTTCGGTCATATAACCAGGATGACGTATTTCGCCAAACTACTGTAACGTATAATGAAATAAGTATGGTAAATGAAATATCAACATAGTCACCAACAATGAACAGTTTAATAATTAGTAATTTAACTTCTTCAAAAGTTTTGAAGTAATGCGAAAATGTGCTCATAATCGTTTCAAAGAGAATATGGGTACTGTATGTTAATCGTATTAATGTCAGTTATATTTGTAATTGCACTTAAAACTGTGAACATCTTGTGCATATTTGGATAACTGTATTTATAGATAACTTCTTGTAATTGTGTCTGCTCTTCACTTACGGGCTCCCTATGTTTCAGGTCGAACCTGTCAGTGATGATGGGGCGCCTGTGGACTCCCACATGCAGCCCAGTGATTTCGTTAGAACAGGGTTGCTAGGATTCCTCGGTCCAGTAAGTACTTCATATCAACTATATGTGAGTTCTGATCACTACATGCCTGTATTCGCTACATTATAACAATTGGAACTTTTCCAATTCATTTGACAGTAATGTCATAACGGTTGTTTTCCATATAGACGTAACTACGTGGCAAACTGTTTGCGACGGGCTGTTTGGGATCCAACGCAAACTGCTTGCGTTACGTAATGGCAAACATTTTATGGTTTGTAGAGTTGGCCGTTGAATGAGAAGACCGTCCCTTGAGTTAACCTGTGCCGGAGGAGGCGCTTGAAAACCAGTTTGTTAGATAGTTGAGGTAGTTTGTTTTTAGTGTAAATTTGATTAATGATATAGTCTATAGTGTCCTTGAGAGGAACTTCCGCAAAAAGTGATGACACATCGTATGAAACCAGGATTTCGTCGTTGTCTAATGTTCGTTCCTTCAGACGATCTGGAAAATCTAGAGTGTCCTTAATAGTGTATCCGTTTTCCGCAAGTGGGCCAAGATATTTCGCTAGGCATTTTGCTGCTTGGTAATAATAGGTACCGCACGTACTCACGATCGGTCTCAGCTTGAGTCTGTCAGAAGTTCATTTTATGGTTTGTTTCCGATGTGTCGCCGACGGTTCGCAAGCAAGACGCAAAGCAGTACAAAACTTTACTGTGTGCATGTAGACACTGAAACCAGTTGCAGACTTGCACACAATTTAGAATTGCAACTGATAATCAGTTACTGATTTGTATTTTATGTCAGCAACACGTACAGTTGTCTGTTCAGTTATAATGTAATAATGTTCCTTCTGGATATCCATCTTAGTTGGTTGTACATGCAGTAATCCTTCCCGTTTGTCCGTAGGGAGGTCTTGTGTTCGTCTGTGGAACTATCGATGGACTCATAAAAGTGAGCGGCCGACGTCACAACTGCGATGACCTCAAAGCAACCATCCTGGCAGTTGATCCCATCAAGTTTGTGTACAGAGGAAGGTGAGGGAAATACGTTTGAAACAGTGTGATTAACTAAACATAACTTTTAACTGTAAAACGTAAAAAATGTAAAGCAAAATAGCCGTTAAACGTGAAAAAACGTTTTAAATCCGTTAGCCGTAAAAAAGCCAAAATTGTAACCGTTGACCGTAAAAGCCAACCTCACCCCCACCCCTACACCCACACCACCCTTTTAGACCCTTGGGCAACGCAACCCAACAACATTTTCCCTGTACCAGGCTACCATCGTCAAAATAATGTCGGTGATGTTGCTGAATTGCTGTGCCAAACCCCACTCTTACTCACAGTCATTGTATTTCACCAAGAGTAGCGCGTGGTACTGCAACCCAATGTCACCTTTCACAATGGTGGTATACACAAGAAATTCAAAGCAAGAAATAGTCCAGCTGAATCGTGTGACGACCGTATTAATACATGCATACATCTGTTTGTGATCATATTAGCTTAACACTATGTACATCTATTAAAAAACGGTTGACATCCGCGAAGTGTAATACGCAATAAGGAAATTGCAATACCAAGCACCAAAGTAATCGTGTCCAGCTTCCTCTGTCTCCCAAACAACACATAGAAGTAGTAATACGGAATAGGGAAAGTGCAATACCAAGCACCAAAGTAATTGTGTTTAGCTTCCTCTGTCTCCCAAGCAACATAAAGAAGGAGCAAAGTACGTTTATAACAACTGCCGAACAGATTTGATTGAACAGCTTTCAGTAATTAGCAAAATCTCCACGCTTGAGAGCTAAAAATTGTGCTTTAAGTATTACCTATTGCGCTTTGAAGATGTCAACCTTAGTTAAATAGCTGTATACCAATCTAGTGATGGTCATACCTTTTGTTTCAGAATTGCCATATTCTCAATCAATGTGCTTAAAGATGAAAGGATTGTCGTGGTTGCCGAGCAGAGGCCAAACTGTTCAGAAGAAGAAGTAAGTAAAAAGTTTATATTTTCCAAATTGGGCCATGCATGAAAACATCACTAATTGTTTCTTTCCTTCTCTCTCTCCTTCTTTTTACCTATCTTGTCAATACGTACATTGCATGGCTTGTCGGGTCTTCTTCATGGTGTAATATGATTTGTTGTTGTTCCCACTAGTTCAAGTAAAATGGTTCCGGTAACACACAGTCCAGAATGAGCACGGTGTTCGGCATTACATATTAGGGACCTTACCAACCAGGACGGCAACGGCTACGACGACGGCTGTTGAAATTCCACTTTCTCGTTTTTTCTTTTCCTTTATGTGCATATCATCCATTCGTTTTATTGTTCCTTGTGTGAAGAGTGCGAATTTTAGGAAGTAGAAACTTTATTTTTGAAACCAAAGGGATATTTTGTATTTTTACGTTCGCGTTGTCTACAAGACCCAAGATTTGTGCTTTTCGTGTTGTAGATTGTTGTATTCTGTAACTAATCCTTTTCGTTTTCTGCCGTTGTCATCGACGTCGCCGTCCTGGTTGCTCTAGGTACCTAATTAAGCGTACGGTTTATTTATTTCATTTTGAACTTGAAAATGGTGTCATGACGACTACGAAACGTCGTTCGTTTTTATCGTTTATTTTCACCTGATATGTAATGTAACTTGTAAAACGTAACGGTAAATAAAACAGTTGTTATTGTTCATTTGTAGGCCTTTCAGTGGATGAGTCACGTGTTGCCGGCAGTTGACAGTATACACAATGTAAGAACTTTATTCACCACTCCAGAGGACTTGGTCCATCTGCTCAAATGATCCCAGAATGCAATGCTGCAAATGCTAATTTGGTGTGAAGGAACAAAGCCGAATCATTAGCCTGTACGGATTGTGATGTGATTCTCATAATGCATTTCGTAATTGCATTATTTCTTAGACGCGATAAAGTAACACGCATTGCACCGAAACAATGTCTTGCTGAACACTCTTGATGACACATTTTGAAAAACATTTGTTAGAGCATTGCTTTCTGGGATCGTTTGGGTGGACCGGTACCAGTCCGTTTGTAGTTTTTGGAGTGGCGAATTTCGTAGTGACAGTTTATGGTAAATTGTAGTTTTTGATATTATAAAGCGGCAATGTTCACGCGTTTTGATGTCTTGTATGCATCTACGAGAATGCAATCTGTTGGATTTTCTTTAAAATTGATGCAGTATAGCTAGGAATATTTTGCTTCCTTTTTATATGCATATTAATATTATTGAAATAATTTATTTACTACATTGTATGGCATAGAATAGTTTCATGCTTATGGTATATGTTTATAATTGTAAACCTATCTACAGGTTGGTATCTACTGTTTGTGTCTTGTTACACCGGGAGGACTGCCGAAGGTGAGTGATAACTTCACGTCATGTACAAGTTATTCACGTACATTTACCGGGGAATCTACAATGACAACAGCACGAAACAAAATTGAAGAAAAATATAAATACCACAAATAAACACTAAGAAACTCGCGTGCTAGTGACACGAACCTTTTGATGGTGGTATACATGTGTAGTATGTAACATCAACTAGAACAACAACAACAACAATAATAATAATAATAATGACGACGACATTGACAACAACGGCAACAACAACTACTACTACTACTGCTGCTGCTGCTGCTACTACTGCTACTGCTACTACTACTACTACTACTACTACTACTACTACATAACTACTACAGACTACTACTGCTATACTACTGCTACTACTACTACTACTACTATTATTGTTACTACTACTACTACTACTACCACCACTACTATTATTATTACTACTACTACTACTACTACTATTACTACTACTATTACTATTACTACTACTATACTACTACTACTGTTACTACTACTATTACTACTACTACTACTACTACTACTACTACTATTACTACTACTACTACTACTACTACTTACTACTATTGCAATATAATACTACTACTACTACTACTACCACTACTACTACTACTATTACTACTACGTACTACTACTTACTACTATTGCTATATAATACTACTACTACTACTACCACTACTACTACTACTATTACTACTACGTACTACTACTACTACTATTCGTAGTAATAATAATAATAATAACAATGATAGCAATAACCGCTACAGACTCAGACACCAACACTAGCATGCACCAATTAACACAGACTGACACATTCTTAGATCACCAACTCCAAACGCATTCCAATGCAAAGGATCGGTTATTATGTCCCTTGTCATATTATGCAAGTCGTGTTCATGATCCGTTACCTGGATGTGTTGGAATTGCAAGGTCAGTAAATGGGTCAGGTACGCGATGGCATCTAAACTACGTATAATGTAGGCAAACTGACAGGTCTTGACAGGACCAGTTAAGACACGCACTCATTTCCATGTAGCTATTAGACAAGTATTGGGTTTACGGAATACTAAATTTATTAATGAGGTATATTTTCTATTTAACTAGATCTAGAATTATTTCACAGCTACTTAAATAAACATTTCATAACATTTTGGCACAGTCTCGATGGCTGACTGATGAAGTAAATTTTCGGCGTCTGAAATGACAGACATTTCTGAATATCAGTTGTCGCTTTGCCGCTTTGTTCAGATGCGATATGGCCGATTAAGTGCGTGCGACTAGGCACGGAGTCAATAGCCATGCAGTTACAATATCTTGCAATATCACAGTGACCAGATGCAAATAGCAGAAATAAATGTCATACAAATTTGCGGCAGAAACGTTTGCCATGGGAAGTGGGACACGGGATGAGGGTGGTGGTGGTGGTGGGGAAAGGGGGTAGGTATATTCAGTTTCAGTTTCAGTTTATTTTTTTGCCTGTGCTTCATACGTTTTACAGTGATATAATAACATTTTAAAATATGTTCCTGTGTATCATGTCTAAGGATAGTTTAAATAGCCATCACGCTGGCGGCCTTGTCATACATCAATAGACTGGTATGCGGAAAATGCAAAACCACCCTCTCCAAAATTACACAAGTAACAATTACACTACTCCGGGCCAAAGTATATCACATGTCATGTTACTGGAGTGCATGTTATTGATCTTCTTAAATATATCATTGTTTTTTTCTATATATTCCGAAGACTGAAATAATATTAGTTAAGGGACTTGTGATAAAGTACAAGGAGGGTGGGCCAAAAAAACCCAGGGGGGGTGAGTCTAGTGTAACCTTATGTTCCCAGGCTCTGATACTCAAAGCCTTCTACTTGTGCCTAGGTTATGTATCTCTACCCATGGGGACAGGGCGCTTTGCATAGCAGCTCTAAAGCTGTGGAAATATTCGGAATGCGGACTCCATAAGCTTACTCAAGTCCCGGGGGGGGACTCCCCATAAGTACAGACGGGGGGGCTCGTCCTATCTTTTAGGGTATAAAATTTGCCTAACTGCTATCTTTTAGGGGTGTTCACAGGGTCTCGTAGAGTATGTTCGCCCCGTAAGTCTAAATGACAGGCCAGATGGGATTGAAGTAGTGGTCACCAAGTATCTGGTTACAGAAACTGGTGCCTATTCTAATACAGAAACATTTGTTTCGATGCCCCTTGAATCCCTTATTTGCAAGGTCAATTTGCTTGTCACAAACGATGGAAATACCTACAAAGTGAGTCCGAGGGACGCTCTATTAGTAGAGGACTTTTTAAGATCGATAGAAGTACGTCCGAGGCGGGGTCCGAGGTCGTCCACCCAATCTACAGCTAGAACATCCGGGTCACGGTATCAGAATAGAGAGGGCATGGAAAATCGAGAGGGCATGGAAGATGAAGGAAGGCGAGTGGACACTATAACAACGTCGAGTGGACGTCAGAGTCGTCGTGTCAGCTATCTATTCTAGATAGGGTCGGAGAGCATGTCAGGGTTACGTTATATTACGAGGATATAAGTTTTGTGCGTCTGAGATAATTGAGTAATTGTTTTGTGCTTAAAATAGGTCGAAATACATCATTACATTTTTGAACACAATCGAATAGCCAAATCTCAAACAAAAGCGGTTTCACAGTAACAAAACATTTGACATTTGAGTTTTTGGGGAAAATGACTGATTCTATTTTAAATACAAAACAAGGGCACACTATCTCCCCTGTACGTAACTATATAGAAGCTCCTATAGCTACATGTTTGGGTCATGGAGTAATCGTTGATGTACATAATGTATATAACTGGAAGTACGTGTGTCCGATCTCTTGA
>JANUFV010055997.1:0-11092 GCA_024757865.1 Epizoanthus scotinus
ATTCGCAGGCAGCTTGTGTGACAAGCAGTGGTTAAGCGAACAAATTCTAGCAACTCTTCGCAACCAGGTGGCCACATAATTACCGGTACCGTATGCGTACGCATACATACATACCCACACACAGACGGACATAAAAACAGCTATGGATTGATTGATAGACAGACAGACAGACAGACAGACAGATAGACAATGGAGACAGTTTTAATAATTGTAATTATTCATGGTTCATTAAGTCATTACCTTCTGAGAGCTTGCAGACGACACTATCTCAGCCGGCCGCAGTAAAATGTCGATGTCACTTTCACTTGCACCAAAAATCTGCTGTAGTTTCCTGGACCCTCCCCCTGAGGGAGAAACGCCACGAGGAATTGGAGAGGGGGCGCTTGGCCTGCCGGTCATTTTCTTTGAGTTTCTACTCCAGGAGCGCATTCTGGATCAAACAATCAATCAAACAATCAATCAATCAATCAATCAACAACTTTATTCCAGTGTCTAAAACTACTACCTGGCCACAAGTAGCCTACTAATTGGGGACACTATAAATTAATAAAAATAAATAGATCAACGAGCATGCACTTTAATACACACTACTACACAGAGAAATACGGCACGCCAGTTTCGATTACACGGGAGAGAAGATTTGTATTTCAATGAAAATATACAACACAATGATATTATCATTATTATTATTATTATTATTAGAAAATTTGTTTCACATGACTCATTTCAGACGTGATACATGCTTTATCATATTCAAGGTTTGTCGAAAAATATTGATTTTGAGTGTGAAACTGAAAAGTTTTGAATCCATCAGGGTTTACAATCCGCAGTAACAGATGTCGAGAAAAAAAATAAGGAAGAAGGAGAGAGAAAAAAAAAAAAAAGTAAAACAAAATGTTATTTTTTCTGTAAATCTTTTTCCTCGGTTTTTGTTTTAACTTATTCTGTTAAACTCGGCGAAATTTTAAAATTACTTCGAAATTTTTAATAGTAACTTTGAGCAAGTGAGTGGAATTTTACAGACACGCAAATAGAAACAACATGTCATGAATTGTTATTAACGATCACACAAATTAACGTAACAGTTTGTCATTGCTGATAAGCTGATAAGCAAATATCAAATGACATTCTCCGTCATCTGTTGGCAAAGGGCCCGCAGCAAAACTGACCTGAGCTTTGTAATACAAAATTGGTACAAAAATATGTTGGAAATAAACTATGGAAACATCGAATCTGGCAATTGGGAAAGCTCATGGGGACTGACTTTATACTTTAAATTAAAATGAATTATCACTGTCCCCACCCTGGTGCCTGGGAAAAACTATTGACCCAAATGGCGCACTTAATAGTATGAAAATTAATACAAGGAAATATGTTAAAATATTGACAGTTCAAACTCTTACAAGTCAAAGTACTAACACTAGTACCTTCCTTGGTTGTACATTGTCGTCAATGTCTGTTACTCTGTGGGCCTCCCAAATTATTAGGGTTTTTTCTGTTGTTGTTGTTGTTGTTGTTATTATTATTATTACTACTGCTATTGTTGTTATTATTGTTATTATTGTTGTAGTTTATGCATCTACACATGCAGATTTCTGTGACAATTGTGGTCAGTTGTACAAACAGCCATAACACGTGAAAGGAAACCAATGTCAAGAGGACGGTATAAAGGTGAAGCGAGTTCTACATACCTCATAGAACCGAACTGTGTTCCTGTTTTGGAGCGTCGTCGCACACCTTCGTCCATTCCATTCGGGCACCACGAGGCAGTGGGGCTCTCGGTGGAGGACAAGGAAACATTGTCTGTAACAGCACCAAACACAAGCAGCAAATTAGTGACCGGTAATAGATGGGGTACTAGCCTACATGGAACCATTTACACCAAGTTCCGATACATTACATGCTTGTAAATACCCACTGTACGAGTCCCTCGGATATACAGGTCTATTTGCCTATCACCACAACATGAAATGTCTTCCGGTACAGTTTATAACAGCCTGCCTATTCCAGCAGCAGGGTCAGTCTTGCCTGAATCAGTTCATTCATTCATTGACGGCTTAGACAAATAGAAAGCAAATCCAGAGTATGCATATACTGATATAGTGAACGCTTTGTATAATTTATAGCTGTATAACAAAGAGAACATGTTCTAGGAACGGCTTTGTGAACTGTTCTAAACCAGGAAGAACGTTCTCCCACACTGATCTAATGTCTAAAATTGAACAAGTACAATGTCACGACTCACATGGTTACTATACTGTATGAAACATACGGCAGACTGATTTGGTGGCACGTGTCATCTGATTTGGAACAAAAGCTTTAAAATATCACAAATCAATTTATCGTAGTGTCTCAAAGCACCCGGAAACAGTCGTGGAAGTTTTTTAAAATACGTATTATTGTTTTGTTGTCATGTTTTATCTCTCGTGGGTCACGCGCAGGGATCAAATTAGCCGCAATGAAAATGAGTGGTATTTGAAAGCGACATCTGTATGCGGCCACCAAGAGTCCAGCCTGTTCCTTCAGCTGTTCTTTATAAAGAAGGTGTGGAGAGCATTTTCTAGCATAAACAAAACAAAACAAAACATTCTACGAATACTCAGGAAACGGGAATCTATTATTTGCTGAAGCCCTGAGGCGGAAACCCGTCCTATGCGGTTTAATATCCGATTCAAAATCCATGTTTTCAAATCTTTCTAAGATGTTTACATTTCTGGGTCAAAAACAAGGATTAAATCGCCAAAACAAAATAGACTTATACAAGGACAACTGAGCAACACAAATACTTTAGTCTCCATGTACATGTTCGCCTAATTGTTGAACAAAATATGTTTTCAACAATTATTTCTAAAACGATTACTCTAATTGATAAACTATTCTGTTTAGTCTGTGATTTACGATCTAATTTCTCTAACGCTCCGAATGAACTGTTTCGCAAGCAGTGGATGAATTATTACAGACAGATTTTGTCGTTAATGAAGAGAAGGAATGAAAAAAACTAACTTAGTTTATGAAGAAATAAATCCCAAATACGACCACACTCCGATAAGTTACCCCATCACCGCGTGTCATTCGAAAGACACCATTAGGTGTGCTTTACAAATTAAGAGCGTTAAACTGTCCTCTTCTGTATAACGGCAACATCAAGCGTGTTAAGAAAATAATCTTTAAATATGTTTTCAAACAAATAAATCAAAACTATCCATTAGTGTCCATTTGTTAAATTGGATATTCGCAACAACTGCTCGATACGAATTTTAAAACAGCATTAACGACATGCGGCCACGGAGAGGTGCAAAGTCTTCTATTAAAAACGCATTTCTTGCTCAGTTTCTGTGTTTGTTCTCATCTAGTATCAATCCACAGGAACGAGGTAAAGGAAATCATTATCACATAACGAATAACAAAAACAAATCGCTGGATCAGTTGGTATTTCTGATAACGGAGAATTCTACCAGCATCTACGTGTATTTATAAATATTTCCACCAAGAATCTTGGTGACCTGCTGTGAATCCCGTGTGAATACCTGGTCAGGTCATGTGCACAACTATTTCCAGCTGATCGGACGACACAGATATCAAGTTTGCCAAGTAATTCCTTCTGTTTCTTGCAGTCTAAAGACGTACATGACATATTGCAACAGTTTTCAATTATCTGCCGCTATTTTTACAACACTGACGAGGTCCGAAATATCCTAACAAGCAACCTTCCACGGTAACATATGAACGAATCACCAAACGAACTGCATTCAGTGATTTATAGATTTATAAATTGACACGACTGCCAAACTGTGTTACCGAGCTCTTATACAAGTGTATGTTCAGCATTACTCGAAACCAGCGACTTCGATCAGTCCGATTCGTGCTTCTGTGACTACTAAATCAAAACAAATGCTGAAATAGATTTAATTGCATCGTTAAACACTTTCCTATGATAAAGGAAAGCATGACACACGGATAGAGGGTCATGCAAGCAGGTCGGACAATAGCAGCAGCATGCAGAGCGCGAGGCGTCTGGTGAGTGTTGCATGTTGTCACATTGACGCTTGACTACAAAAGCACATCGCTGACAAATTTAATAGGTCATAAGAAAACGTTCGTGGTTATATACCTAGAAAATCAACTGTGTTTACAATCGAGTGCGAAACTTTACGGTTCTAATAATAAAGCTTGTCTCGTAACAAGTAGAATGCGATCTGAATCAACAAACTACAGACGGTCATGAGACATAACTGCGACTATGTCTATGTACTGTAATTGTATAAATAGTTTCACCTCATTCACGTTACAGATTACCCACCTTCACTGCTACATTGCGAGCAATCAGAGTTTCGCTTGCGCCTGTTGTCCTTTTCATCTGTTCTTCTGAGGGAGTTAAACGGCGCCCAGCCCTCCGTTGGCGCAGCGCCTTCGCTTAATATGACTCGCACTCTCCACCGTGAGCTGCCGCTTGGCTTGACAAGCACCTCGACCAACTGGCCTTTCTTCAGCGAAACTTCCTCGTCGTTAGCAGCTCTGTAGTTCTCCGTCACTAGCCATACATCTTGCGCAAACTCCAACACCTTGTCGTTAAAAGAAACCAGTTTAATGGGGGTCTTAACACAAATTACTGGATGAAACATTGTGGCAACATGACTGCGAAGTACAGTTCCATTTATCTAAATGCACTGGCGAATAACTCGTCCGTCCGCGCCACACTTCAGCTTCATCGCCTACGGTATGGTAAACATGCACGACTCAAAATGAACCGGGGTCAAATTGCACCCGACCCATGCCCTCCCGTGTGCATGTGCCACAAAGTCATTCATCACACGGCGTAACATCGCTCGCAGGAGATCTGTTCTCGAACTAACTGCCTACTAAGAAGGCTAGAAGTCCCACTCAACTCTAAGACTACTGGCACATCAAACAGATGTCACTGTCAACGATTTAGCTATCTCAAGATGGCCAAAACCTACCATACTTTCAGACATCTAATTTTCTGTATACAGCTTGCCCAATTTTCTGAGATCTCACACACAGACATGAGACAAGACAGCATATACATATGTGTATACAGTATTCTAACTTCTCCGGGTAAAGTCTCCTCGGGGTTTTTTCATTAATAAAGAACTGGATGGGCCAGCCAACACACAGCAAACTAAATACAATGTTAATGAGCGAGGCCGATCAGTCTCCGGTAGAAATCTGAAAATCTTTATAATTTGTTCCTGACGCTGACTGAAGCCCAGGTGATCTAGATATTTATTGAATTATTGAATTGTTCAATTACTTTCGAATTCTAACGATTAGTAAAATGTCAAGAGATATAACAACGAATACAACTCGGCCGTTTAACAGTTGGTTCATCCGTACTATGCTCGAGTACGTCTGTTGGCACAAGATTACAGCACCAGCTCTCAATTGGTCCAAACCAAATCCTGGATTTCGGATTTCCGGATTTTTCCTGCCATTCCACCCACAAACGGAATCAACATTAACAGCACTTGGCATATAAATAGAAATCTTGGTTTTCGAGTCAACAGAGGCCAAAATTTTTCATCAACTACTGAAGTAAACATTTAAAAAAATATCTTTATCGAAAGTCTACGAAACGTGTTATTTCAATGGTTTTACATTGGGTTTGAATTTTAACTTTAGCATAATAATCAAGTCTTTTTAAAATTGAGTTTATTAAATGCGATTGAGGGGGGAGGAGGGGGGTAGGGCAGGAGGAGGCAAAAACATTCATACAATACACAGAACCAACCATTGGATCATGGATGCGGCTTTTACTAAGGGGAGTGGAGGAATTATTTTGAAGCAATTTTATTTTAGTAGGCCTGACAGTTGTCGATATTGTGGGAGAGGGGAAGTGAAAGTGGAAGGCCAGAGAGGGAGAGGAGAATGCTTTGGGGAATACTTGTTTAGTTTTACAAAGAAGTTGGCCTGCAGTTTTCAGTTAACACTATTTCACCCCCTCCGCTCCCCCCACCGCAACATCAAATGGTTTTTTGCTTGTTCTATAAATAGAAGTGGCCGTGCGCGACACAAAAGCGGCATTGGCACGCAATCATAATCGAATCTGGAACTGACAATTCTCCTGATTAAACTGATATTTGCGGAGACAAGAAATAGCAAGGCAAAGGTTACATCATATAGATAAGAGTAGGTCAAAAACAACAGAATTTTATAGAATAAAACCGTCTGCTGTGAGAATAATGATTTTATCGGCTGAGGTCATAGACAAGGAGAAACCTTTTGAGATACCTATCACTTTAAAAAGGGAAAAGCAAACAAATTTGTGGTAAATTATGATCCTAATCACCTCGCGGAGCCATCAATGATTGTTCAGAATAACAGAATGTCCCACTCTGTCTGTGCTTGATCCATTCTACTCTCTCGATCAAACTGGATATTCTCAGTGTCAAGTTAATTCCAACGGAGTATCACTGCATATCTTTCAATTCCAAATTAAGATTCAAGAGGCCTTGAAATGTAGATGTGAAGGTATCTTCAGAGTTTGTAATCACGTTAGCCGCTAATCCACATAGCACAACCGTACTCGTATCTAGTTCTAGTCTTTAGATATTAGGTAATACCCTCAATACATGCGTGAACACCACAATAAATTGCTGTTCTTGTTACTGGTAATGTACCCGCTACAACTTATGGACAACGTATGAAATATCGTATTTTCGCTGCAAAATCTTCCGAGGATTTACCTTATACGATTAGACTCACAAATTCGTCTCGCAAATTCGTCTCGAGAGGGCCACTTTATTCTGTATAACAAGTAATACAAACGCCTTGCCAAAACAATTGGATGGACAATCACGAAAACGTAAATTCTGAGTCCAAAACAGCACAGAAGTCAACTTGATTCGCGTGGAAAGATTGTAATCCAGACAACGGACAAGCCGATTGATCACGCAAACAAACAGGAACAAATGATATTATGTTACTCGATGAAACACACTTCATGCTATAACCTAAAACATCGAAATCAAACCAATCTTCGACAATTTAGTGCAATTGGCAGTTGATCTTTATGTGTTTACACTGTGAAGGATCATAACAACGCAATGCACTACCTCCTGAGACAAACTGTTCAGATCTCAACCAAGTATCTTATGAGACATCGCTCGACTAATCTTCATTGTCATTTAGATTTCTCTGGTATATCTGAGGCCTCCTGCTAAAAAATCCAACAAGATGAAAGAAAACAAGACATCACCTGCGCTAGCGATCGAACCCCCAATGTACGTCCACTCGCGAGAACAACAGGAAGGCGAAACGAGCCGTTATGGAGGCGTCTCTGAGGCATTCTGTTTACATCTACTGCGGTACACGACTTACGGCAAAATGCTTTCCAAAGGCATAACTCTAATTCTTAGCATGTCTTGCGGCCAAACAAAACAGTGTACTGTACGTGTAAAGGGCACCGTGATCCCCTATCTGTCAAATCGATATAGATTATAGAACCGCATGACATGACAAGACTCCACTCTTTTTTATAATACTCGGTCAAGCTGTCACTGCAAGTTCCACTCGCAAATGAAAGACCACATACAAGAAGAAGTAGATTATCGAACTCTCGAAACGCCCTCTGAGCGACGCCGTCGGGACGCCAATCGCCTTTGCATTCGACAATGGAATAGTTGTCAATTCTGCCCAGCCTTTCGTGTTTACAAAGTTGTAAACATCACGTTCGCTCCGCACTGAGCTGACGGGAAGCAGACTATAAAAGTGTATTTATAGAAACAAACAGTAAATATAAAACCTGACCAGAACATAGAATCATATAACCTAGCGGCAGTCTGACTCGATCAGAACACACTTTTAAAATAAGAACATTCAGGTCAGTGAAATCGCCTAAAAAATAAGAACAAATTAAGAACAAACTGAGGTTGGAATAAAACTTCATTCGAAAATTTTGTGAGAGTTTAGTATAAGAACAAGAAGAAAAACCACGAGACACAACATACAATCAGTAAGTGAATAATATGGTGTTCCTAATAAATCTTACAATCTTGAAACAGTGTAAACAAGAACTGGCCTAAAGAAATTTTAGACGAGTTAAAATGCCGAGTGAAGATACAGCCAATAAGAACAAAATATGAACACTTTGAGCCTGAAGTTTTCAAAAAAATAAGAACACATTTTTACTGGTTCTCATAAAAAAAGTGTATGAAATAAAGTTATTGTTGTTGTTATAAGAACAATATTGTCAAGTCTATTTAACTGAAAAGAAGACAGATCGAAAAAAACCTGTGTCGTTTTTCTATTTTCTCTCGACTGTTCAGTGCCGTGTACTGTCTCACTATCGTCTGCGCTCACGTGAAGTTCGGAACTTGTACCCAGCCTCTAGACCCGGTCTTGCATGCGAACACAAACTGCCAGTACGTATTCACGGCGTGAAATCTTTCAGTGTTTGAACTGAAGAACTTCATTGATTCGTAACTCGCCTAGTGGGCGTCAACGCCGCTCAGTTCTATGAAAAGTGCCTCAACTGGTCTCTTGCGCAATAAGGGGACCTCCAAACGGTCGGTAGACGCCCATATCCCCGAATCATTGAGAGCGCGGATGTTGGACTTGTAGTAATCTATATTTCTCCCAACATGTTGTACAGTACGCCTTTGTTGAAGGTGCACGAGTAACCGATGTTACACTCACTAACCATGCACTCTCGATACTTCAAAGGGTAACCAGAGTGCCTCTGTATCTCATGCAGCGAAGGGGCGCACAACGTTATAGTGCCCACTGCGTTCGTGCTAATCTATAACGTACAAAGTAACATGTCCAACACAAGGACCTGAGCTATGCGAGCTCTATGTCCAAAACTGAAGGATTTGCCATCTTGTGTCTACAAATGTGTGCCGCTGGTGTCTACTGAGCCATTTCCTGTATTCACTAACCTTGCCTTCGGGAATGTCGTACTCGTTGCAGAAGGAATCATCCTCGATTACTCCACTTTCCCTAAAACAGTAACAATAACAACCGCTTAAACAACATACTTAAATAATAAAACGCACTCCAATACTTCTCAGAGTTCGAACAGGATCTAGATACAATGGCGCGTAGTTATAGAATACACAGGAGGGGGAGGGATGGGCACCGCTTACCCAGCGACGCACAGCCACCCGCTCCTACTCTAAAGGAACAAACAGTTTACAATTTCAATGAACGTAATTTCTATATTTTGTATCTGCAAAGGGGCTATGTCGCAGCTATTTGAGACATTTTCGCGATGTACAAAATTCTCTACAAATCAAAGCAAATCTAAAAATAACAGGTTACAATAGTAGAAAAACATAAGAGGGATTATGATAAGTCGTAAATGAACGTGGATGGTTAAAATTGGGGAAGATTAAAACGGATTACAAAATCTCGATTTAATTTTGTCCAGGCTAGACATTAAATAAGTTAAATCCATTTGCTGTCAAAATTGTGTTTCTTGTGATTAGACTTTTTGCTTTCACGATATAAAACCATTTTATCATTTCTTGTTAGCCTTTTAAGCTTACAACTTGTGTTTCATGACTGCGAAGGCTTTGTTACTGACATGATTAGCGAGCATGCGCATTACCGTGACAGAGCCCCTTTAATATGAATCAATCTTGGAATACTCTTGCGTTGCGCAGTTACATTACGCATTATCGTCGCAGTGCAGCGTTTCTCTCTAGTTGTTCCAGCGGCATCAGATTAAGGATGAAATCTTCTTACCTGTCTGCAGACTTCTCTTCCCGACTCTTGGTGGATGTGATCGAGTTCATGGACGACGCGGTGTTGACGGAACTTGTTGACGAACCAGCTGTAGGACCACAAGACAATGATATCAACTACAAAACTACAGCGGAGAAATGAGTTTTTAGCAGGGGAGGGCTGGGGATAAGATCTTGTAATCCCGCCGTGATCCCATCTCCTAGTATAACTACAGCAGAGAAATGAGTGTTTAACAGGAGAGGGCTGGGGATAAGATCTTGTAATCCCGCCCTGCTCCCATCTCCTCATTCGTCTTTGCAGGTAATTTAAGTCATCACAAAATATAATAGTTCAGGCTAAAGTCTCAGCTAACGTATTGCAAGCACTCATTCCAATATGTACACACGACACACACACAGTACACTACTGTATAACACAACTTACACAAATACCACGGCCGACACCACACTTGACATGATGAACAATACCACAACTAACATCTGACTGACACCATACCACAACTGACCGAACCGCTAAAACATGACCACAACTGACAACACAACCAACACTACGATTAATAACTCGACTGGTGCATTGGCCAACAATACAACTGACAACATGGCCGCCAGCACAACCAACAACATGGCTGATGCCAACACAATCGACAACATGGCTGATGCCAACATAACAACCAACATGGCCGCTGCCAACACAACCAACAACATGGCTGCCAACACAACCGACAACATGGCTGCTGCCAACACAATTGACAACATGGCTACTGCCAACACAACCAACAACATGGCTGCTGCCAACACGACCAACAACATGGCCACCAACACAACCGACAACACAGCTGTCAACACAATGGTAACATAGCTGCCAACACAACGGCAACATAGCTGCCGACACAACCAACAACATGGCCGCCAACATAACCAGCAACATGGCCGCTAACACAACCGACAACATGGCCGCTAACAAAACCAACAATATGGCCACTGTCAATACAGCCGGTCTTAAGTTTTGTTTCACAATCGGCTGTTATCACGATTGGTACTTTCACTCAAAACTCAAACATACACTTACTTCTTTCTCTTAGAATTCCAAACTGGAATTGTTGTATGAGCTCCCTTAGTTCCTTGACCCAGACTTGCTTCACATCCAGACTGTTGGCCTGTGGAGACAGCTATACAACATGAGTCAAGACGGGTCAGTCATCACTATATATAATCGTCTTCCCTACACTGCTTTGCTACAAATATTCTTGTAAAACCAAACTGAACTGTCCCAACTTTTGAACCAGTTGACACAAGCCCATAACATGACCTTTCATTTTACATCTCTTGAAGAGTAGAAGTGTTTGGTGTTACTCATTTCTTACAACTGAAGAGTTGAAACTTCCCAT
>JANUFV010056219.1:0-7500 GCA_024757865.1 Epizoanthus scotinus
GAACCAATCAGATCGCGCGAAAAACACTATTTACTGGTTTGGTATATGCTAATGGTGGATATTCACTTTTTATTGACCAATCAGAGCGTGCGAAAAGTGCTATTCACTTGTTCGGCTTATACGAACACTTACTATAAACGTCCAGCTTCGCAGATTTGGATCTCGTACCAACTGGGTTGGTTGCTTCACAAGAGTAGAGTCCCTCGAACAGCTCGCTGTTCATCACGTTTTCCAACACGAGCGTGCCGTTGTTAATGATGACGGCTTTGGAGAGATACTTTCCTTTGAATTTCCAGCGAATTCTCGGTGTTGGCACTCCAGCCACTAAACATTGAATCCTCACGTCCTTTCCTTGTACAACTGCTGTGTCTTTAGGCGCTAGTGTAAATTCTGGTCTGCCTGTGGGTGAAAGAGATTCGATCGGTTGAACGAACGGACGCCGGAAGTGAGTGACGCAAACGACACAAGCAGTTAAAGGGGCTATGTCACGGCTATGTCACGGCTATTTCACGCTATGTCACGGCTATGTCACGGCTATGTCACGCGGCTATGTCATGGCTATGTCACGGCTATGTCACGGCTATGTCACAGCTATGTCACGGCTATGTCACGGCCATGTCACGGCTATGTCACGGCTATGTCACGCTATGTCACGGCTATGTCACGGCTATGTCACGGCTATGTCACGGCTATGTCACGTTATGTCACGGCTATGTCACGGCTATGTCACGGCTATGTCACGGCTATGTCACGGCTATGTCATGGCTATGTCACGGCTATGTCATGGCTATTTAAGGCAATTTAACGAGATACAAAATTCTCCACAAATCAAAGAAAATCTGAAAATAACATGTTACCGTAGTAGAAAAAATAAGTAGGTTTATAATAAATCGTAAATGAACATTAGAAATGGATGGTTCAAATTGGGGAAGATTAAAACGGATTACAAACACTCAATTTAATTTCGGTCCAGGCCAGACATTAAATAAGATAAATACATTCGCTGTTAATGTTATGCTTCTTGTATTTAGACACTTTAATTTGTTTTTACAATATATAACTATTTCATCATTTCTTGTTATCCTGTTGAGCATACAACTTGTGTTTCATGACTGTGAAGGCTTTGTTCCTGACTTAACTAGAGAGCATGCGCATTACCGTGACATAGCCCCTTTAACCGCATGGGTTTGTCTCATGTCTATGGGGCTTTGCTTCGCTACCAACAACTTACCATAAAGTACGACGCTCCCACTGCTATTCACCGCGCCCTCTGTGTTACCCAGCACACACGTGTAGACGCCGCCATCTTGGTACTGGCTCTCGGTAATGCGCAGGCGCGAGGTGACGAGATTACTTCCGGATGACGTAATAGAAATTCTACTACTATTCGTAATTTCTTGACCATCCTTAAACCACGTGCCTGAAGGACTGGGCACGCCCTTCCCTTGACAGCTCAATGTTGCTTGTTCACCTTTTGTTAGGAACTGCTTGTTGGAGAGTCCTTTGACAACAGTGGGGAATACTGCAACGTATAAAGTAGAGGGGGAGGGACAGTGAACAATTATTCCCCGGTGGAGGGAAGGACAGTTAACAATTATTCCCCGGTGGAGGTGAGTACTGGGCGACGTTTATACTTGACTTGCATGTGACGTCTTGTGAAGTTGTGCCTTTTATATGTTTTAGAATTCTATTGTTCAAGTTCTCCTGCAAACGTTTGGTTTGATGGGGTGTTTTGATTCAGAGTTATGGATGTTTGAATTTCTTCGCCACAAACGTATCGCGTATCTCGCTGGCCCACCGGCGAGTTAAGAAAATCAGAAAATTTGTCCCAATTATAACATTTTGGCTTGATACATCATTAAAAGTAAGTTTGAATTTGATCTATAGCAAAACTAGATAAGTTACATTTGCATTTTTGGCCGACATTTTGGTGTACCAAGGTAGGACACCAACATGGCCGCCGCATACATTTTTCTCTAAATCCGGTTCATGTTTGTCATGCCATATCTCGACTAGGAAATATATTCTTGCTCTCACATTTCGCCAAGCTGTGTACTTTGCAACCTCTACAATCTAAGAAATATCTTAGTTACTCTGGTTAAAAAATATCTATATCTGTGAGAGTTGCTTGACGTCAATGAAAGCCAATAATTGAGTTTTGTTTTCAGTTTTGAATACTGCTGTTTTGCCATATATGGTCAAACTAAGGTACATGGACTCGTGAGTAGCGAAACAATACCAGTTCTAGAAATCCAATATTCACTGGTTGGTATTAAATAACATGTCATACATCTGTAATCAATATTTCAATGTGATATACTAGCATGTTTTGATCTATGATCATCATCAGAGAGGTATCAGCCCAGTAACTTTGCCGAAAAGATCGAAAATTGTGGCGAAAATCCGGGGCCGAAGCAAGTTTTGCCACGCGGTCGAAAGTAGGAGATTGGGGCGAGGAAGAAGCTCCTCCTTGCTTTTCCTGTTCCCAATCTCCCACTTTTTGACCGCGTGAGAAAGCTCGCTCGGGATCCCGATTTCACACTGATTTTCTATCTTCTTGCAAAGAAAGGGGCTGTTTTGCAGTCTAAAATTCTAGGTTCAGACGAAGACAAGTTCAGATATTGAGAAGAGAAACACGGTATTCGTTTGAAGTCGATGCGTGTTATGCGACGACAACAAAGGTCATTCGCATCTCGGAGACGATTGTGAGTAGGTGCCGAAAAACCGTGTTTAAGAATTTTGAATTTGTCAAGAGTTGGTCTAGTTCTCCCTCTGCCACTGTGGATGTCTCGGTAGCTCAGTGGTTAGAGCACCTGCCATGTGATCGGGGTGTCGTGTCTCTTTTCTCAACATCTGCATTTGTCTTCGTTTGAACCTAGCATATCAGAGTTTAACCTCTCTGTTAATGGTCAAAACTTTGTAATAAGTTGAAACTTACTGTGCACAATGAGATGGACGCCGAAGGAATCTGTACCGATGCTGTTGGTCGCTGTACAAGTATATATGGCGTCGTTGCCAACACTGATGTTACGTATGACAAGCTGCTGTGCTCGAGACAACGTTATCACACCGTATGACGTATCCTGTTTGGTCCATACGTAGCTGCGGTAGGGAAAACCATCTGCGTCACAGTACAACGTGACGGTAGAACCAACCTTTGCCCTGACTTCCTTCTGCAGTCCACGGATCTTAGGAGAAGCTAAAACCAAAGCATTGCTGTGTTACAACAGTTAAGCATTCATGAAGATATACAGTAGAATAACCATTGTTGGTGGAATAATTTTGTAGTGAAGTTTCATATTTGTTTTGGTATTGTCAATTTTATATTTTTCTTTAACATCAAACAGTTGGCAATATGCACCAGTTGGGGCCTGACCTGGTTTGGGCGGGCATCCATACAGCTCCATCCGCATTGAAATATGTCGATACCAGGCTCGGGGGTATATCCTGATATATCGCCCGCGAACGGTTGGGGTCAGAATGTACTCCACAATCGTGTTACGATCTCTATTCCCTTTGAGCGCCTAAGAAGATATATAAATAGATCGATAAGGTATGGTTAATAAACACCAGCATTATGTGTTAAACTAGCAAATACCAGGCTAGGTTTCGATACAGCGGTGCCAAACTTTATAACACCCTCCCTACTCAGATAAAACGTCTATGTGCATTGCATGAATTTAAAAGGGAAACAAAGCGTTATTTTAATTAGATTCTCATTAATTATACTTGTACTTATTTCTCATCTGTGTACTGTAAAATTTCTATTAGTGTTGTAATAATGTGCGTGTAGTATTAATATTATTTATGTTTGACAGGGCTCTGTTTAAACTAGCTTGAGCTAAATCAGATGCCCCTGTATAAATATTGTAAAAATAAATAAATAATATATAATATACTGATAAATAAGAATAAAACAAATTGTTATCATCATTATAATTATACAGATTTTTACTCAGTTGTTTTTGTTGTAATAATAATAATAATAATAATAATAATAATAATAATAATAATAATAATAATAATAATAATAATAACAATCGGCCTGGTCTCTCGAGAAGAGAGAGGACAACAGGTAAATAGTAACATTTGCTGCAAATTCTATTTTAAAAATGACAAATGCAACGTGTGGGCTCCCTGTGTCTCACCACTCCATCCCGATAAAACTGCCAAGAGCTTCCATTGAGCGAGGACGCGATGGCGTAGCCGGTCACCCATTGGTTGGCGTCGTCTCGGCCTTGGGTCGCAATCTTGGTGACGTCAACTATTGTTCCCAGGTCCACTTGTATCCACTGACCAATGGCATTCCGTCTCGTGGACCACGACCCCACGTGACCACCTCTTCGAAGCATGTGCAGCCGACCGTAGTACGCGGCATGGTTCGCGTCCCACATCGACGATGCAGTTACTGCAAAGTTTGGTATCTTGCCGACTGTCATTCCTAATGGCTGTGAACAACCTGTTATAGTGAAACGGAAACTTGCTCATTTCCTGTGCGCCATTTTAATGTTTGATTTTGCTTTGCAACTTCTGTATAGCCTCGTACTTGTTCTTCCTCTTAAGATCATTCGCGCGGTCTGCACAACACATCAACATAACAACCTAAACTGTACATAATTGATTAAAGTTGTCATTATTAAGGAGTATATTTGATAAATAAACTAATTTTACAACACTGAATGAAATTCTCGTATTCTGATTGGCTGAAAAGCGTGGTACATAAGAGTACATACCACAGCTTCATTTGTGACATTTCGCGCGTCGCTTGTAATAAACAACAATTGATAACAGTGGTTGTAAAAACACATTTACGATAGTATGTACTCTTATATACAATTCAAATTCAAGTCATGGTAAAAACTCTTCAGTTAACTGCAATATAAATCTGAATGGATTTTTTAAAAAGTTACTATACTCTCTGATGTCTGTAGCCACCACCCTCCTCGTTCTCCCGAATTCGCTCATTTATTCCCCACTTAGCAAGTTTGAACTAGACAGACTCTGAAAGTAGCGGCTCAACCTATTTCAATCACTCGAAGTTTAAGAAATCTCACGCCTGCATGTTGATTGATAAAATTCAGGAAATGTCATCTTTAAAGAGAAAGTCTGAAAACAGAAAACTACAGCAAATCGCTCAAATCAATTATATATAGATCTTGAAATTGTCTTGAACATGCTTGTTAGAGCATCGATTTTAGACAAGGCACGCCAGAGTTAGATTCGTTTGAAGTTTGAACAACCTTTTGAAAACTCCAGACAGAAATACAAAGCTCCAATACCACTTTACTACAATTATCTATATATTTACAATTTTTCAGTCAATACTGGTACAAACGAAAAAGAAATATCTGGTTTTCCATGTATGCCGTATTTTAATAGAAGGAATTGATGTATCGACGAAACTCATTCAGAGATTCTGCTTGTCTTATATTTTGTGGTAAGCTGTTCCAGAGAGCAGCATGCACCACTATAGCTAAATCTGTATGTGTTTGAGATCATTAATGGGCGGTAATGGAAGAGCAAATGCTCTAAAACTTCGCCACGACATTAAAAAATTAAACATTTAAAAACAAAATTAAAAACAAAAAAATTAGAGGAACCGCGAAGGGCTAGCCCTTACCTTGGCACTTGGTAACCCCTCCTCTGAAGTCATCGAAATTGATGTGTCCCCAGCCATTGCCAGAGAAATCGATCAGCCGCAGCCAAGCTCTCTTGCCCATGTACTGCTGCAGATTCCACGTTTGTCTCAACATTGTCTCATTACACTTGCCTGTGGCTGTACGCACAACGCGACCATCTACCAGGAGCTGAACGGCCTCCAGCCTCGCGCTACAACCACCGCCCACAAGAAATGTTACCGTAGGTCCTGTTATGAAAATGGAGTCAGATGAATAAGGATGGAAGAAACAGTTTCAGGCCTCTTGTAATATGGACATTTATAATATGGTACCGATATAACACGCGCTCTCATTAGCTGCCTGGAGTTTATCAATATGTTATTGAAGGCACACTGACGTCAG
This sequence comes from Epizoanthus scotinus, assembly GCA_024757865.1. Lineage (NCBI taxonomy): Eukaryota > Metazoa > Cnidaria > Anthozoa > Zoantharia > Epizoanthidae > Epizoanthus > Epizoanthus scotinus. Next base: position 6,021 of record JANUFV010056219.1, read on the forward strand.
TAGAAGTTTTTTTTCAAGAACATTTTACAGAAATATTGTAAGCATTTTATAAAAGAAATAGAAAGCGCTTGCCTGTGTCTCCACAGGATATGGAAGACACACAAGAAGATGAAAGAACACTCAAGGAGCTGGGAAAGCAGTCGTACTCGCCTCCGGCTCGTGCTTCCCCTACGCTCCTTTCGTGTTCTTTCATCTTTCTGCGTGCCTTCCATATCTCGTGGAAACACACGCAAGCGCTTTCTATTTCTTAATTATAGGTGTTTTAAAACATATCTAAAGGAAAAATTGAATGCAAAAAACATTTCGCTAAATGCGAAAAAAATGATATACGGTCCTTCACTTTTACATATGTGATATTTTGATCAGCAGACAAGCTACAATTGTCGTCAATATTTCCAAATGGCTGATAATAATTCGACAGAAGTTAACAGAAAGTAAAACACTTACCACGTACCACTACAAGTTAATGAAAACAATCAACAGCGTTGAGGTTGTTCTGCCACGTCCTGCACCAGGCGTCTAAACCGCCACGGGGGAGGGAAGACTTAGTGGCTACAAATGCGTTTCACTAAAACTGGCCCTCACCCGGCCGGTTTTTGTCTTTCTATACCAACAAATGTAGAGGTAATGCTAGCTATTGATAGTTAGTATTACTACGTACACCGTTTGAGCTTATCAACTCTTGTACTCGGCCACATGGTAGTTGTTTGTTGTACTTGCAATTCAACTACATTTTACACAAAAAGAAGTTCGGTGACTCACATTTTCAGGGGCGGATCGACGAATTTCTGGAAGGGGGGGGGGGTGTACGTATAAGAGGGACGGCAAAGGACCCTAGTCCCAAGATGGTCTGGCCTTTGGAAGACTCAAAGTGTGTGTGTGTGTGTGTGTATGTGGGGGGTGGTGGGGGGTGGTTGCAACACTCTCAACTCAGCCCCTGGATCCGCTTTTGATTTCTAAGGACAACATTCAAGAAAAAGTATCTGTGGATCTGTTTTGATGCAACATCTGTTATTATTTGTGATATTTAATTCAAGGTTGGACCAAAACCGTCCGCAGAATTGCCAAATTTATACATGAGTGAGCTATGACTTGTACCTGAAATTTGAAACTCTGGTGAGGTGAGAGTTCCTTGCGGCCCATCGCCGCTGATTGAGCCAGGGTGGGTCTGTGGGGTGGGTCTGTTCTCGTACGTTCCAATCCAGTACACGCCCTGTTGCTTGGCAAACTGGCCGGGAATGCGCTTGTTTACGTTATCGCCATACGTCGGCTGGTTGGTAAAGGCTTTCCCTGTTCTCCCCCATGTATTTAGAGATGTCGCGCCGTCTTCGAAGCCAAATACGGCTGGATTGCAAACTGAAACAGTTCATATATAATTTTTTTAAATTGAATTCTCCATATGTAAAAATTAAAAATTATTATATTCAAGATAAAATATTTGATATTATCGAATTTAAAAACAAATGTTTTTGACACACTT
>JANUFV010056441.1:0-11086 GCA_024757865.1 Epizoanthus scotinus
CCCAGGGTGCCCAGGCCCTTAGGCTGTGGTAGGGGGGGGTCAGGGTGCCCAGGTCTGCAAGGGGAAAGGCTGAAAGCTAATATCTGGAATAGGTGGTTGTCACTTTGGAGTAACGTTAGTGACGACTATTTAGAAACATAGCTGGTGTGCTGGTTTACCTGAGAGTACCTATTAGAATGCACGAAATGGCGTCTCAGCGAGCCAATTTTTCAGAATTTTCGCGGAGGAGCATACCCCTTAACACACCTAGAAACTCGCGGCAAAATTCGTCAACCATAAAAATGGTCTGCTCTAAGTAAAAACCAACCCCCTCCCCCTGTTTAGAAACCAGGCTATGGGCCTGCAGCCAGCGTATAATGTACACATGTGCCTTGATGTGGTCATATCACAGTAGCGAACATGAAATAGCTGAGACGTACGTTGCGATAGTCTTCAAGAAGTTCTATAGAAAATACTTCGACGATTTTAGAGGAGGGTAAGTACCCACTTCATAATATAAGTGTGCAGTTCTTTACAATATAACAAAACATAACATGTCGTGACGTGACGTACTTAACATAATTTAACATAACATACCATAATGTAACATAATGTAACGTAACGTAACGTAACATAACGTAACGTAACGTAACGTTACAAAATGTAACGTAACGTAAGAATTAGATAACAGAACAGAACATATAGCATAGCCTACCTTAACCTGACCTAACCTAAGCTAGTCGAACCTAACCTAACATAATGTAACGTAACGTAACGTAACAACGTAATGCAACGTAACGTAAGAATTAGATAACAGAACATGACATGGCATATATAGCATAGCATGCATAACCTAACCTAGTCTAACCTAACCTAATATAACATAACATAACATAACACAACAACGTAATGTAACATAACCTAACCTAATATGACATAACATAACAACGTAATGTAACATAAGTAATGTAAAATAAGATAACATAAGATAATATAACATAACATAACTTAATGTGACATAACATGATTATTACTGAAACATAACAATACATAATCATTTTACCTGTTATGCCTTTACTTATAAAGAACAACTTAAAAAGTACAAAGAGACTCACATTCCTCAAAATTAACAACAAATTGAGATTTAAAACAGCAACCTCTTGAGCGGGTCACTAAAACCGCTCAGTGGCATCCAGGGTAGGTCCTGTAAATCGGTTCAGTTTTATAGACCGTCGGAATGTTTTGGTTGTTAATGTGTATCGCTGAGAATTAGATTATATTCCTGCCATCCTTCAGTAGATCATTACCAGCTGCCTCCATTTATTTTATCGATTGTGCGGACTACACTTTTTATAAGAACAAACTTAATAAGAACATTCAGGCTGAAATCGCTTACAAAAATAAGAACAAATTAAAAACAAACTTCATTCGAAATTTGTGCGAGAGTTTAGTAAAAGAACAAGAAGAAAACCTACGAGATACAACAGACAATCAGTAAGTGAATACTGATATAGTGTTCCTAATAATTCTTACAATCTTGAAACAGTGTAAACAAAAACCTAAAATAATTTTAGGTGAGTTAAAATGCCTAGTGAAAACACAGCCCAATTACAATTGCTAATGGCATAAATGGATACTTGGCTTGTCTTCAGTGAACAGAATCTTTGGCATTTTGTCAAAACGAAACTCTCGACACAAGCCCGTCGTGTTGATATTTTTTACTCCACGTTCTTCTTGTCATATTTATATTTAGCGTTTCTTAATCTAAATCTCTAAAACGCAAAACAAAAACAAAATTAAAAAAAAGAAAAAGCATTAATGAACCCTTGAAAATATATACGATACATTTCCCGTATCTTTCGTCTGCACCATTTAATACTATTAAAAATGCTATTAAAAATATTATTTTAAAAAAAATCGGTTTCGGTATGATCGCGTTATTCAAATGTGAATGCTGCAACGCGCGGTACTTTGCTTCTCAACATTTTAAAATGTTGTTGCATGACTCAAAATTGTTGAATCAACATGCTGCAAATGCTGATGGTCCCCCAGAGCACAAGAGTATTTGAGACCTCTATATGCAGTGTTGCATCACCAATCTAAATTTATTATAAATCTAAACGAAATAAGAATCACTTGAAGTAAATATATTAAACGAGTATCGATGCGATTTACAAGCTACGTGACAGAATTTGAATATTTGCACACTTTTGCGGTATTCTTGCACTTGTCACTTGTGTGCTTGTTGACCCTTGCATGACACAATTTGAAAAAAACGTTTTTATCTACTTGTCAAACTTAGAGACATGCAGGCTGTTGTTTCCCGGTGTGGTTTGCACGGCGCTTCCGTTTGGTGGCTGCAGAGGAAGTCAAGTCACTTCCACAACTTTAACCAACACGTATTGAACCGTAACTATTGCATGATTATGCAAGACAAGGGGGACTTGTTCGTTTGTTAGAATACTCGATTCACAAGAGTAATTAATAACTGGATATGTGATGCACACCAGTGTCAAGTGCAGACGCATTTAAAATTTATTTCTACAGTCAAAGTAATAAGGCGTCTAGTCTACATTGAAGGCTACATGTTAGGGGTACGTGTGTTCATTTTTACCGAAACAAAAATTAATTTAGTTTTATTAATTACATTACCGTCCTTTGTGTCGGTCTTGTGTTCACACATACATTTTTTTTGCAAGAAAGGTCCATTTTACAAGAGAACCATTGTAGCAAGATCTATATTTAATATTAAATTGCCGTAAATCAACAACAAAAACAAAATCACGTTTCAATTATATTCTAATCGTAGTTGGAATTGGCGTGTTAAAAAACGTCGGTTAAAAGTCAAATATTCTTGTTGCCATAAACTTGATTTTAAAAGCGAAGAACTATACTTGTTTGAATAGGCGTAACTTGTTGTCAAAGTTATAACATTCGATCTTAAGCAAACATTTTGGAGGTCTTTGATGTACGCGTTAACTATTCCGCGTTGCTTGTGAGGAAATAAAGCATTCGTTGATGATGACGTGGACAACGTATTCATAGAGCACCGGAAATGGTCGATATGCTCTGGTATGTAGTGATAGCATATATTATCAGATCAACACTTTCCCACGACTTGAAAATGTGCTATCTTATTGCTTCTAAGAATGCCAATGATAACAAACTGGTTAGTCACGGACATCGCATATGACCTAAACGTAAATTATTTTAAGCCTTTTTTTTCATTATTCCAATTTGTAATCCACAAAGAAAATATAATCATTAATTAGAGCGGAACTTCCTTTGTTTTATTACTCTGCCTTGCCTCAAGGACTTTGTTTAGGATATAAAAATGATGCGTAATTCGAAAGTATGGCAGCTTGCAGATTACTAGTATCGATACTTCAAATGCTGTTATCTTAATAAGGCTTAACACGAGCCACAGAAAACAAAAAAAATTCATTGCGCAGGGACGAAACTTCGCGTCTAATTTTAGACGCAAGCCAACAAGGTTATTGTTACCCTCTCAAATATTCGGTGTCTTGATTACATGTCTGACATATGTAATGTGTACACGGGATTCCTACACTCTACAGACTTTCCTTTTTTTAAAACAGTTTCCACTTGTCACAGCCGTTTACAGGACTAGTTTTAAAATCAAAACCAAATCCTGCTAAACACTATTCAAGTAAAACTGGAGCTTCATTGAATTCCATATACTGCAAACTCAATATTTTAATTATACCTTTATAAAGCTAAACGTCCATCCCCACCCAAATTCGAAACCCAATGCATGCAGTGCATTAACAATATTGAACAAAGGAGTCGAGTACACAATATTAAGTGTCATGTCCATGGCTTGAAGACCAGTTTATTACCAACTTAATCTTTGGGTATTCAAATGTCTTTACAACAATGGCTCCAAAAAAATTGGAAATTCAAAGATCAAAGCTAAACTGCCAAGAAAATATTTATCAACAGGCAGTCGGTCTGATGAAAAACATTACAAATGCTTGAAAAATCTACCTTCTCAAAACTAGGAGTAGGAGGTAATGTCAAGGAAAACACACTGCAAACCGAATTTATAACTACAAGTGTGCTACAAATCAGGGACTTCATTTTACAAAAACTATAACAATTCTAAAAGCCTTATATGTGTTAGGTGTGTTCCCTCAGGAGCTAATTTGATTTAAGTAACAAAAACAATTTCAACACTGTGGATCAAATTACGGGACTCTTGCCTAATTCCTCAGCCTTTATACCGGCCTAACCGCGTTTTACACAGTAAAAATGGTATATTAAATCGATGCTGGAAACGACTTCACAACATACCTGGAAAACAATAATCAACTCTTCTGCTTCTCAAATAAAGTCTTGCTTCAGTATTATTAATTAACAGTCATGCTCAATAAACTGTCTCTAATTAATGCAAATGTACCTAAAGCTTTCCCGCGCTTTTACATAATTATGTTAATTATTCCAATATTTGGTATTTCGAATGAATGGTTTCGTTTCGTTTGCCCTAAACCTAAAAACTACACCATGTTTAAGCGCCTCGATTTTTAAATCAATTCTTATAGTTCTAACTATCTGCAAATCAAGCTGTAATATTACTAGGTGGCGCCACATAGCAGCCAATCTGTCAATTGAGACAAGCGTAAAATCTCACACTTGCCAAATATTGTGCATGTCGACAATGTAACCGGTTAGATCATCAAATGCAATCTGTATAAATCTAAGTATATTTTTCTACTACACAACAAAAATATTGTATTTGAAGTTCCCTGAATCTGTCTACTATGTTAGTATGTACAAGTTAGAGTTAATATAAAAGCTACAGCATAAATCTATACATTGTGCATGTAAAGTGTCTGGCTGACCGCTCAGTGTTGCTTTCGCTTTCGGCCACAGAGTTGGTTGTATTTATCTAATAGTTCCTGGTTTCGTCTTCTCGTTTTTTCTAGATCAGCTAACAGTTTTACTTCTTCACTTTTTAGCTTTTCAATGTAATCAGCACCTTGTTTCAAGATCACAACTTTCGGAGCACGTTCATTTTCTTTGACATCGGGAAGTTCATCACGAAGAGTATGGAAACTGTATTTGAGATCGTTCCTTCGCTTCCGTTCTAATACATTGTGAGTTGCCCTTTTGCTTTCGACGTCTTCTTCTTCCTCCTCTTCTTCGTCCTCGCTACTTTGCTGTCCTGACCCCTTGGATTGTTTTCCAGAATTCTGAGCCGAGTTTATCGATTTTTCTTTCATTGAAGTAGGTTTTATCCGTTTTACCGGGGGTTGAGTCGCAGAACTATCGACAGTCTTCCGCTTCGGCTTTTCGATGGTTACGACATCAATCTCCTCTTCTGTGAATGAAAATTACACAGCCCAATAAACAAACTGACCAAACTAGGCACAAAAATGGCTAAAGTAATCAAACAATAACGAAGTACAGCGATCGGAAGTAGTTTTGCAAAATAAATGCGAGCAAATGCATTTTCTCGCAGCTGTATAAAGTGCGACCTTTGAGCAATCGCTAGGTGCTTGGCGTTCTTACAACCTATGACAACAAAATATGCAAAGCGAAAGTACACAATACAAACTCACCAGAATCACTACCTTGGCTTGTCGATTCTAAACTTGGCGTCGTTTCGTTGATCGGGTATGGAAATACTGCAGCTGGGTCCACGCAATCAGAACTGTCATATTCCACTGGTGGTGGGGTAGAACACGGTGTTTCGTAGCACTCTTCCATCGGCTGGAGGACTTTAAAGTCGAGTGTGTCAAAGTTTGAACAATTCCACATACAGTCCTGGATAAGTTTAGATTTTAGACTGCAAGTGTTTAGTTCTGATGCTACAACAAGAGTTGGAGTTGAACACGTATCGTCCAGAATTTCAGATACAATCTGCAGTGTATCGGCTACAGTAGTTGGTTCAGACGGTTGTGGCGATTCGCTTCTTGACGGCGATCGAGGAGGAGTTGGAATCAGCTCGAACTTCTTCCAAATGTCCAAAGTCGGTACGGTTGCATTGTACGTTCCTGAATCAGAATGGAAGAAAAACGGCTGTTCATGCTCCGTATCAAACTCGAATGGTTTGCTGAAGTATTCAACTTGCACTGCCATCCTGGAAAAAAAATAAAAAGTTAGTTTAAAACGGAAATTAATCTAATCGTTCCAAAGTTTACTGCACGGAACGCACAAATCCAACCTATAAACCCGGTGTATAGGAATGTCATAGTATTTTCTAACATTCTACATTAGTGTCCACAAAAACTGCTTCAAAATATTGAAGAATGACAGTCCAAAATAAATTGGATTCTAAGGGAAAAGCCATTTTAACTAATATCTCATTCTCGAGCAATTTAGCCAACCGTCCATTTAAATCACAATTATCATTATGCCAACATTAATGAATGATATGAATGAATGAAAAATCTGCGAAAGTCGTTCCAAATTTGGTCTCTACGTTCTCGAATGAATTCTAAACGCATACCTTCCAAGGTCTGAGAAGCTGCGACGATGCAGTCTCGAAGCCTGAAAATGTATTCCAGAGACTTCCTGAGAAGCAACGTCTTCCAAGTTTTGCAGCTTTGTAAGAGGAGGCGGAATTGTGAACGCAAATTTCATCTCTGCGAAAACACCTCCAAAAAGCTAAGAACCAATCACTTTCCCGTTGCTATAGAAATGAGATTTAGCATGTAACGAGCGCAGCGCACGTGACCAAAGTTAATGATGATAACTTTTGACATGTATGAGATATATGCATCCTCGAAGGAGCGCCGGAATTTGAATGGTATTTTAATACTCTCTCTGGGGGAAGTTTGCTTGTTGTCAAATATTAGGTCAGGATGTGACAAAACATTGATCCTGAATCTTTTCTTGTCGACAAACAAGACTTGTATGTGGGTATAAACTGTCAATAGCACTGTTTAGTTTTTGGTTGGTGAAAATTACCTAATGACATATACTAATGATATATAAAAATTAAAAAATATATAATATGATTTTAAAATATACATAAGAAATAATTATCTCAAAATAAATAACCGAATAAAAAAGCGTCTTCTTACTTTACAAAAAAGTTGCAGTTATGTAAGCGAGCGCGAGACCACCCAGCCAAGATATATGGCTAGCTCGCTTTCGAGCCCTTCTTCGCATTATGCACCATGGTTCTATTTTAAATTGTACACTTACGTGCATTGTCTATCAACTCTTGAAAAAAATATTGGGTTCCCTCGTCAACACGGTAAGCACAAAGAATAGAAGTGATAGCTGATTACGACTGAGAATATATTATAGTATTCAAACATTTTGTTGTTCCAACACAATTGCTTGCATGCAACCCTGGCTTGTTTATAAAACATTCGCCAATACCTTTCTTCTCTTCAACTGCTTGCAGCTGGTGTGCCAGGTGTTGAAACTGCAGGAACTTTCTACGCTTGGTTTAAGAACACTACGCTTCTCATTCCAACGGAGCAGAAGCATTAACAAATGTTTTCACACTTATTGAACCGGAAACTTAGCTGATTAGCATATTGCGAAAGCAAGCTCTCAACCATTTGAGTTTCTCTAAAGGCTAAGAATGTTGTTATGTGTTACACCATTAGGCATTTATACACTCTGATCTTGTGTGATACTGAATGACAAAAATATTATTGGAAAAAAACTTACCGAGAACTTGATTTCCGTCCAGAATAGATGATTGCTGATAATAGCAAAATTGATAATTTACTACTTACTAGAAAAACCTTCAACAAGCTATACAGAGCTTTCAATTGTTAATTCTGCTGTTCGAATAGAAGAGAATCAACTAATGAGTTATGGAATTGAATAACTTGTACAGGTTTTATTTTGCTCTCGCCAAATGTTTACTGAATGAGATCAGAGAGTATTTCCGTTGCATTTCCGAGAAACGTATTCCTCTTTGCCACCGTCAAACAGCTCGTGGGTAAAATGACAGATCGCCTTTGCTTCAACCGCTCACTGAACACCGCCGAGTGACATAGGTCAGCGGGTCAGCCACACTTCATTCATCGCAATCTTTTTAGTAAATAAACAGTTGAAAATGATCCTGTGCAGAAAACCCAAATATCTCCCGTGGTCTATGTAGACGAAGCCGAAAGTATTTTTCGACACGCAACTCAAAGTTTAAATTTATAAGAGAAACTTGTTTAAAATGATATATTGTGCCTGTTTATGCGATTGCGGTTACGAAATCTTTTTTGCTTGTGTTCGAAGAAAAGACTGGCTCTTGCAGCTCTAATTAGAGTTTATTTGATATTAAAATTAGCGTTGTAATAGTTTGAAAAATTACACACAAGACCACCCAGTGACGTGGGTGTTTGACCCTCAGCGCAGCCCGTCTGTCGTTGTGATCTGTATTCACAAGATAAAGCAGGCGGCTTACATCCCGGATTTTTTTCCATTTGTTTTGTTTATTATCAACACAATTAGGAATACTTGAAAAGAAAAAGGATTCAAAATAGATACAATAGAGTTGGGTATTACGGTGCGAACCGTGTCACGGAAAGAAAATGAGATTATGACAAAATTATATCTTCTGTTTTCAGTAATTCGCTCTTAAATATCGCTTTCGAGGTCTTTCGATGTATCGCACAACCACAAACACAGTAAAAAAAACAAAATTCTAAATTTGTTATGTTATTTGTGTAATTTGTCTCGAGGGAGACTCTTTTATACTATTTTTAAAAAGCAAAGTGTTCACAATTGTTCATTTTAGTATTTTAAAAAGGTGCACGCAAATAAGTGCAAAAGTGTGGTTTATTAAACTATAAAGCGAAAAAGTGAAATCTCCTTTCTAAACATTGGTCTTCTTTTTGGCACGGCAACAGTTATTGCTCAACACAACCCCCAAATCCAATTTCTAAATGATTTACTATACTATCTGCATAAAATTCGACTGTCCTCAGGGAAAATCAAATTCAAAATATTTTTGCTCTAGATTGCTAATTACTCATTTACTGAGATTGCGCAAATGTGTGTACATATTTTTTAACACTCTGCACGTAAAGTTGTTCAAGTGCCTTAATTTAGAAAAGAAATAGTGATAGTTAGTCAGCTTTGTACAACACAAGAGAGTTTGGCCTGTTTTCTAAATATTACCTGAAAATACTACAAATTCTGCAACCTCCGCAGTTGTTGTTGTTGATATCTCTATTTCGTGTGCGATATAAAAAGTCCCACGGGAAGTGTTTTGTAATGACATGCAGATGCTGAGGCAAAATTTCAAGATTATTTGTATAAGACAGTAATAAGTGGAGACTTACATGTACATTGTTAAAATTTACACTCACAAAAATCCTTTCTATCATCTACATGGTTCTATGATGTTAGTAAGTCTTCAAAAATAAACAAACGCTTACTGTAATACCTCTTATTAAAACTTGACAAGGGACGTGTCCTTGTTGCTAGGACGCTAACCGGTGCGCAGTGCATTTTGGTATTTTAGGAGTTTTCCCTGCGAATAAAAATAATTTTGTAACCGGAAAATGTTTCGACGCTTCTTAGGAAGTGTCGTGCTGTAATTATGGTGGAACTTAATAAGAGAACATTGAGAGAGTAGGAATAAATGAAGGAAATAGCACTCAGAACCCTTTTTTAATTTGAAGCTATCATCCATCATCCTTTGGAACGACGGTTTTGTATGGCGTGCAATATTATTTCATATTTAAGTTGGTTTTGACACATATAAATGATATATAAATAGCCGCTTCATTGAGAGGAGTCTTTTCACTTATTCATGCCTGCTAGTACTAGTTACGCATATTCTCTGCTGTGAAAGAAAAACAAGTGTTTGCACACAAGCTGAAAATATTGTAATGTGTTTTACCCAGACAATGAGGCTAAATGTCTTTTGTAATGTCCCAAAATTGGTTCGTCAAAATTGGAGCTGCATATTATCCTCAGTTCTGATTGCTTAGATTATATTTTATAATTATAGGATATATGCTGCGTTACAAAGCTCATTCGGAATGTGATGAAAAATAAATTATTCGCGTTTCAGTTGTTGTTGATGGATTAACTCTTGTTCTGAATACAATTAGCAGTAATATTTCCGACTATTGGAGGCATGCACCGCTTTCTCGAGTTCTCTTCCTTCCTGCTTGTTAGTTTCCTGATCTTTTTGCTTCATCATTGCAACTGAACCGGCATCGAATATTACACTATTACGTGTACGTATTTGGTCAACACAAGAAAGGTTAAACCATACTGGAAGGAACTGCGAGACAAAGCGAATACAATTATATGTGTAATTGTTTGACTCATCGACTGTCTTAAGTGTGCTTCTCACTTCAGTCTGGTCCTTCAAAGACACGAGTGCTCTCATCTTTAATTTTATCTCCAAATACACAGGTATTGAATAATTTACAATTACAACCCAACTCTTGAAACCTGAGGAACATACTGTACTTTAGACCTAGTTACAAGATAAATCACTCATTTCATTTGTCTTTACATGTATACAACCTATGCTCTTTTCAAAAAATTGGCCTTGAATAATTATCATTAATTGCCGCCGACCTTGAACCAAGCCTAAAGACCAATATTTCAACATTGCAAGACTTGTGCTCGGCGTGCAGCCTAGCCACGACTCGCTGACTAGTTCAGTCGAGTGTTGCATAATTATCGTGAACAGTCTACTCTAAAGTCGTGATATTATAAAACTACAGCAAAAAAATATTTTAACTTTGTCTTCTTTAAAACAAGAACCTAAGCTAAACTAAATCACGTTCGTGCGAACAGATAAGTATAACTAACTACAAATAAAGCGAGAAAATGATGAAAGAGGTACCTTCAACTTGCTTTCCGTGACTGCGAGTTTGAATTCTGTAATACGCCGGATGCACTCGAAAGGTCATGATCTTTGATTGGTTCTTATGATAATTGCACAGCCATCAGACACAAGCAGCATTTACCGATGCATAGCGAAAGCATCGGATACGCAGCTATGCATATGAGATATTGCGAAAGTATCCAGGTGTCCTGGTTGTATAATAATCTTATCAACTGTAAGATAATTGCAACACACTTCAGGCCCGTACGCAGGGGGGGTGCGTTGGGTGCGTACGCACCCCCCACGGGCCGTGAAGGTCCGCCTCAGATCAGG
>JANUFV010056552.1:0-11085 GCA_024757865.1 Epizoanthus scotinus
ATTGTCTCGTCATTGTCCCGTTACTGTCTTGTTATTGTCTCGTCATTGTCCCGTTACTGTCTTGTTATTGTCTCGTCATTGTCCCGTTACTGTCTTGTTATTGTCTCATCATTGTCCCGTTACTGTCTTGTTATTGTCTCGTCATTGTCCCGTTACTGTCTTGTCCGATTGTCCCGTCATTGTCCCGTTACTCTCTTGTCATTGTCTTGTACTGGCTCGCCCGTTGTGAAGAAATGTATTTATTAAACAACTTGCTGCATGTTCTTCTGTTTAGGCGGTTAATATCATTAACAACAACCCTTACGGCAATGGCACAGCCATCTTTACTACTTCGGGAGCGACTGCGCGCAAATACCAACAGAAAGTGGACGTTGGACAGGTAACTTGTGTTGCGTTTCTTTTGCCTAAGGGAAAGTACGTTTTTTATTGGGGAAAGGGATGGGGGCACTGGAGAATTTTCGGTAATATTCCACAATTTCCAAAAAACCGTTAACGGTCACACATTCCACACATTCTTTACTACTTAATATACAGTTACCTGGTAGGTCAGTACAACGGATAGAACAGATTGATAACCCAAACGATTGCTAAACAAGCAGTTGTATAGTGACAGACAGGCGACAATGCACAGATAAGCAGACAAAGGGATAGATAGCTGGATAATTGTAGAAAGTTCTCAACTGAAATGTCTGTATTCAAATATATGTATATATACTACAGACTAACTGATGGGAATACAGACACATACGCAGACACATATATATCGTCAGTTAGATGGTCAGTGGAACGATTAACATCTAAAAAACGGAGATACACCCACTGCAACAATTATGTTGATCAGTCAGCAGACGGACGGACAGACAGACAGAAAGATAGACAGACAGACACAGACAGACAGACAGATGGGCAGATGATCTGTCAGAAACGTATCATAGTCAAGGTGAATACATTTATGTGTGATATTTTGCACAAGAGATAGAAAAAGGAAATGAGAAGTCAGTTCAGTGAACAGTTATAGAAATATATCAACCAGCTTTGTTCTTTTTCCTTGCTGCCCAGATCGGAGTGAATGTTCCCATTCCAGTACCTCTGCCAATGTTCTCCTTCACGGGATCACGTGGTTCCTTCATGGGAGACACTCACTTCTACGGCAAACAGGTATGTAACTGGTATTACCAAACTGCTCTTGATTGCCACATTAGTACATAACAGTAGCAAACTTTCTTCTCACAAGAAAATCAACGTAGTGATTTAAAACTTGAAAGGAACGTTTTTTGTTTTGAAGAAATATATTCAATTGGAGCATGAGTCTAAGCATAACGGCGTGTTACTGTAGCATTATCCATTGAGACATGCAGGGCCGGAGTAAAAAAATCTTCATATTAGCCTACTGCATTTTCATTTTCGTGTTTGCTCTTGTTCTAGTCTTTCTTGCATTGTAAAGCATTGAAACCTGTTGTCCATTTTGTATCAGTACTGTAATGTATTGCATTGACACTGGTTTACATTCTTGGGTTCTTTTCCAGATTTTTCTTTCTATTCTGTTTTCTTCTTATCTACCTACCAATCATATTCAATCCAACAATAGTTCTGGCTAGCTGGCTCGTTTAGCCCCGATTGTTATTCCAGGCACCTGTCTCTTTTTTAATTATAATCTTTTATATAACTGAGGTGAAATACACGTATATTGTTGTTGTTGTTGTTGATTGTATTCCTGCCTCTTGTTTCAGGGCATTCAATTCTACACTCAGATCAAGACAATCACCAGCTTGTGGCGAGAGGAGGACGCGGAACCACAGAAAGCGCAGACAGCCTTCCCACAAATGAAATAACTCCCACGGTTTATCAAGCGTACCGAGCAATACCGGATTTAGGAATTAAATTTCTAAATGGAAAACAAATGCAAAATTATGATAACGCTTCAGCGTGTAGGCTAATCTTAGGAAAGAGATCTGGTGATTCAGTTCGGGTGTTTTCTGAGGGCGCTCAGTTGTATTGAGTAGAGTGTGTTTTGTAGTGTTCTCAAGAATATTCAAACGCTATCAGCAGCACAGTCACCAATACAACTGAATATTGTCGCAGTCGTGTTAGTCAATATAATTACTTCTAGGAAGACAATGTCGAAAATTAGTTGTAATTGATGGATTCGTTTAATGAATGAGTGTCGCTTTTATATGACCAAGTATTTATGGAGGAGTGGGGAGAATGTGAGGGTAATATGCGCGATCAAGCTGTACACCGTCGTATTTTGTAATAAAAAAACAACAAATGTGAGTCTCTTCCGCGATCTGTGTAATGTAGTTGTTTTCTTGTGAAAAATCCGACCCAAACACGCGACCAAGTCCTGCCTAGTACGTCACGCGATCCACATGTCACGTGGTTCATCTTGTTACAGCTGTGTTTGTACTTAGCGCATGTCAAAAACACAGCTGAGATTTGACAGCGGCATCACAGCGATATCAGCTGACACCGCTGACACACCTGACAGCAGTAACAGCGAGGTAACATCTGGGTGTACACACTACTACAGCGCCGACAATAGAAACATTTCGGTGCTCGGAAAGCGATATCAAGTGACCTAGCTTAGTAAAAAAATATATATTACAAGAGGCTGCGCACAGTCAAACTCGTGCCGAAGCCTAATTTGACTTGCAATAATTCACTTTTTAGTACTGCCAATGTTGTTGCGTGCATGGCTGTAAGTGTAACGACCGGTCACATAAATTATTTATTCAGTATAAATATATTAAACTTTTATTAATCAAGGAATAAGTTACAATCTTTCCAAAAGAAAACGAGTTACTGCTCACATTCAGGTTTCAAGAGTTTCGTTTGGTTTTAAAACCCTGTTAGTTGTTCGTACCCTCCGTTCATTTTTTTCGACTGATAAATTAATGTTGTATACCGAAACCGCAATTTTCGAAATATTTGCACGTTTTATCATATTGCGAAGGCAAGGCAAAGCTGTGAGAACAATATGTTTTCAGCTGTTCATTAACTTAAAAGGTTGATTTCTGCTCAATATTGGAGCAAAACGCAATACTCTAAGCTTAGGCTCGAGGAGGATTACTATATATCGTCTTCCGTCAAAAACATGTTCGATATACTGTCAACAACAACCGAACTTGAACTTGTGTATACCTCCTTGATAACGTTTCTGCAGATACTATGACGACAAAATTATATATTTATATATATATATATATATATTGAAAAAACATGTACATATTTCATATCTCAGCTTAGCATATTCATCATTTATAGCCTTAATTTTTCTTGTAGCATATTATAAATGTTATTAGGGGTATATGGGACTTGTACTCCAAGCTACAAGGCCTGACACATTAATAAAGTTTATTACTTATTATTATAAATATTATTATTATTATAAACATTTTCAGATAAATGTTTCCCATGCCTAGTCTCTTTCCAACTTGTTATTAATGTGGCTTAGTGTATATTTTCATATGTCAATATGTGTAGTTTACAAACTGTAGAAATTAAAACGTCAGCGTTTTGAATAGATTTAGAAATAATATGTATGTGATACAGTTTTGCAGAGTTCAAAACGATTTTTAAGGTTAAATTAAAACAACAAAAATACAATCGTAAATGGTGGGTGCAATGTTAACAACAAGGGTAACAGAAGTCCCTTGCACCCAGTGAAATTAAAGAATATAGTTCATATACATTCAAAGACGGCATTATAAATATATATACATGTAATATAATTAATCACAATGTCGATGTATGAATGATGTCGATTGTGACGCTTGTATTGCGTTGAATTTTAAAAGCTTTTTTATGATAATATTTTTCAAAACGTTTAATGGGGTAAGTGCGTGGCTGCAGTATTTCGCAGACGTAGAGTCCATTAACTTTATCTGGGAAAACGTGACCCACTTACTGAAACTGATAATATAATTAATGGCTTGGTTTTAAACCCTGCCAAATAAGAAGTATGAATATTCAGGTCTGTTATAGCGTTTGAGTTGTTTTTCTACGACTTTTCCTTTCCCACGCGAATGAGAGCTAATTGTGGAACATTTAAGATAAGATTAGCAGGTGCAAGCAAAAATATGGAATTCAAACGACCAATCAAGTCAAAAGGAAATTGAAAAGTAGTCTGCGGCCGGAATCATACATCGTGTCGTGTCGTGTCGTGTCGTGTCGTGTCGTGTCGTGTCGTAGTGTGGTGTGGTGTGGTGTGGTGTGGTGTGGTGTGGTGTGGTGTGGTGTGATGTGATTTGGTATGTTGTGTGCTGTATCGTATTGTATTGTATTGCTGTATTGTATTGTGGTGTATTGTATTGTATTTTAGTGTATTGTAGTGTGTTGTATTGTATTGCATTGTATTGTATTGTGGTGTATTGTATTGTATTTTAGTATATTGTAGTGTATTGTGTTGGATTGGATTGGATTGCATTGTATTGTATCGCTGCTCAGTGTTGCTTACCATGGATGCCAGAGGTCTTCTCGCTGGGTCGACGACCAAACCGCTGGCCCTAATGACGTCACCGCGTCACAGCGAGCCGTACCTCTGGTGCTTTACGGCCGTCAAAAAACTCTTTCACGCAAAGTTTGTAACTATCTTATAGTTATTTTCCGAATATTCGTGCAATCTGACATGTGAGAGTAATTTAAAGTAAGTAGGTTTTGTGTCTAGATTTCGGTATAAATAAATAGTAATAAACTGGTAAGAAAACAACCGGTAAATCCTCTTAACCGCAGGAGTGAGTTGAATAAATTTGAGCAGCAGAAAAAGCAACCGGACGGAAGAATGAGGAGGAGTGGTGGGAAATGATAGGGCTTGTCTTTATGCCCATCGTTTAATTCCTTGTTTATCTCAGATTTCGTTGCAAGAGTTGCCTGCGGGCAGAGGCTATTGGGCGTGCTTCTGATGTAATAATATGTCACACTGACAAAGGGACCGAATTCGTTTTAGTATAACTTACAAGTCTACAGTCTAGCAACTACGACTGACCTACGTAACTAAAAGCAAGAGGTGCTCAGTTTCTGCAGGGTTTTCGATCTCACTGAAAATAATATTACATGCAAAAAAAGTTTAATTAAAAAAAAATACGACATTTATAAACATTTAAAAAAATGTTTTAAAACTGAGCTAGGGTAGGAACAGGAAAAATATTGAAGACGCTAGCTGGACTAATAATATTTTTAATCATTTAATGTTTTTAAAAAAATGTTAAAACAATTATTCCATTTATACGCGTTGGATACGGGATGATAAATAACGAGAGGTACACATCGCCAAGTTGGCTATAGTCTTCTCAAGTCCAACAAGTCTGAATGGAAACTGAAATACGAATACAAGATATACGGTTTTTTTCTTTACAATTTTGTATAAAACAAAGCGAAATGTATAACGTATTATAGTGCCGGTAAAGCAAGCGAAATGTAGGGTGTATTTCCGTTTTCAGAAACAGCTGCTTTCCTTATAACTTATAAGGCATGGTTGATGGTCACGAGCTGATAACCATCGATTACTTGCAAGATATTTTTAAATAACCAGAGGTTTCTATTTTTAAAATAATAAGACTAGGAGAATAGATAAAGGAGTTATTCATACATTCTAGACTTTCGATCAAGTCATTGACGGCTTAAGTGCCTCTGGTGGTTTATGGTTTAAAAAAAAGATTTTTGACGGTTTTAAATATCTTAGGCTGCTTTGACGGTTAATCTTAATTGAATGAATTTTGGCGGCAAAAACAAACCCCTTTTTGACGGTTAACCCTATATATTGAGATCTTCTGAAGTGTCCAGTCTAGATATTTTGATATCTAGATTGTCGACTGTCCATTCTTTCCCCGTCTTATTACTTAAACTTTAATCTTTGTTACTCACCCGCATGCCACGAACGTGCGTAAGTACCCACTATTTCAGTTTAAGTGCAACTCCCAGGAGATGTTCTACGCAACTTCCTGATCACAAAACTTGATTCCAATCGTATGTATATACACATATAGGTGTTGTTACCCTTGCACACACCACTAATATTGCATTTTTTTGTTTGAAGATATTTTGTGAAATGTGGAAAGAATAAACCTTTGAACCTTTGAACCGGAGCCTTTGAAGGCTTTGAACCATAAAAAATATGGTTGTTACAATATGTTTCGTTTCAGATACCATGTATACCAGTGTACAGTCAGCCTTGTCTAAAGCATTGTGCTTTCATAGATTCATTGGGCCAGTATTTACCTTTTGCATACCCCGACCCGAAACACAATTATCGTTGTAACGAGACTATTCATTTGAACATTGCCATTGGAATCAGAACTACAATTCTATTTGGTTTCTGTACTGTATCTATAAATGATTAATGTACGTTTGCATTGCGTACGAACTGATATATCTATATATATTCATGATTGATTACACGTTTTCTTGGTAACATAGCATGTACATGCATGATTGAGAATTCTAGAAGTTGTATGCGAAACCTACACCACTGAGTACGAGATTATGGAGAGCATAATTTGTCAGTGGTACCAGTTTCTAGTGGTCTCTGTCCCGAGACAACGAAACGTCTCCTAGGAATAAACAAGCGGACTAGGGGATGAAATTTAACCGAATATTTTAATTAAAATTGATTTATGTTGTATTTTCCGTGTTGATATATGGATTAGTATGGTTCTGTTGCAGCTTGGTGCTTCCACTGACTGCATGAAAGAAAGAAAGAAAGAAAGAACCGAGGAACTTTTAAGTTCTTGAAAACTCTTTGCGATTGTTTAACACTGGACGGTAATGAGACTGAAGACTGAACTAGAGGCGACATGAGTCCTTGTTTTGATTTTAACTTATTTTAAAACAATTTCGTATACTTAAAATAGTCTAAATGTTAGTTGCGTTTAGGAGACTTCCTGGTGCCCAGGGTGTCGAGTGACGTCATTCGTACAGTTTCGACCCAAATATAGCTATAACCGTTCATAATTCATGTGATTTCGTAGTTCCTTTTGCCTCGTGCTTCGCCAGCTCGATAATGAAGCCATGCATGTTTGTAATAAAACTGAACGCAGTATCGGATATTCCTGATATTGGAAGCGGAATATTACGGCTGTCTTTCTTTTAGTTTCAATACTGCGCAAAGTGCAACACGGCGTCTCGTGCACGCACTGCATGCTTCAAACGGTGCATTTGATCTGTTTCTGTGAAAACAATAGATATATGAGCTTTTGTGTTTCTACGCTTTGTCATGAAATATTAAAAGTCCAGAGAAAGGGGGTAAAGAGTCATTTTATTATTTTTGTCACTATCTTGCAACTTCAGCATTTATGTTTTCCACCGAAAACTGACAGATATATGTCGTAACTTTTCTTGAGTGAACGCAAAAGCGCACACGTACACGTGTCTGCCATCATGGATTCATGGTATAAACTGTGTGTATTCTTTTGATTCAATATCATTCTTAAGTATATTCACACTTTGTATATAAAATTACGGAGTTTGAGTGTAAAATAAATATGGGCAATAAAACTGAAAAGGAAACCAAAGCAGTGATCAGCTTACGCACGCCATAATCTGGTTGCCATGCCGTTTAGTCTATCGCAGCATGCGGAATTCAGGGCTAAAACGAATCGCCTCTGGAGCTAAAATCGAACGATCATATAATGATATATCATACGCACTTCCTCAAGTGTTGGCTTCTTCTCAAATGATTTATACCACGCGAAACGTGCCTAACCACGATATCTAAATTTGGCTTCTTGACAGTTGCCAGAGGGAACAACTTGTCATCAACCAGTCACTGGATCAAACGTTTTATTTCTTATTTTCCATTTATCATCTTTTGCTCCTAGCTGATCCTGAGTTCACTGGTTCAATGGAGAGTAAACACTTGCAGCATTCAATCAATTCATGACACACGTTTTCAACAACAAATAAATTATGATAGCACTGAACAATAAACTGGTAATATTGAAACAACAATACCCTCTTATATAACAGCAAAGTTTATACTTTTTTGTCTAATGGAAGGTTTGAAATTATATTCTAATCCCTTGATATCAACTTTCACCTGTCGCTGCCTTTCTTCCTGTTTCCGTTGGCACCGCATGACACAACCTAGACCGCACTGTCTGAGGGGAAACAAAGAGATTGGGCACGAGTGACCCAGTTCCAGTCAGTTGTGGTGCAAATTCATTCTTCGACTGCTCTCGTATATGGAATAGCGATGTTGATTACAAAGATTTTTAAAACACGATAAATACCTTGTTCCTCCACAGTTTTGGTTTACGAGAAGAGGATAATGATACTGCTCGCTTGAGAAAGTGTTGTTTGCGGATTTTCTTCCGCGTGTATGGAGAAATGGCTGAAGGTTGCGATTGTAGAAGACTTGGGCGAACTTGTAAACATGAAGGAGCACCTTTCAACGACAGTAGTTGCAGGGGATTCGACTTCCAAGATGGAATAGGACGAGATACAACGCCACAAGTATCCGTAGATATTATTTCTAAAGTGACAGATGATAAGAAAAAGGAGTACGAAGTTAATACGGCCATAGGCGAAGACGACAAGAGCTCTACATCAAATTTGTCTAAAGTCAACTCGCGAAGTTGTCCAGACTTGATGGACATTAAAACAAAACCTGGTCCATCTGTTCGACCGAGATCAGTAACTTTTGGCCGACTTACAAAGAAACTTGGCCGCAGAAAGAGCTGGAAATGCAATAAGAGAAGCTCACAAGAAGATAGCTCTGATTGCGAAGACAGGAAACAAGATTTGCGAAAGCGAAACGAAAAGGAAAACAAGATTAAAAAGAAATGCGCGACAGAAGAAAACAAAGAAGAAAGGCAAACTTCAACATCTGCTTTTTGTAGAGTTCGACGTCGAGCTGAAACAGAGAGTAAAGGCACAAAAAGCAGAAAATCCCGGGCCCAATGGGGCTCAATGTTTGATAAGTTCAAGAGGCTTTTTGATTCTGATAGCGTTGAACGCTGTGCTACCACTAATACTAATAGCGTGTCTACGACGGAAGTGCGATCGAGGATTCCTTCGTCAACACAAACTCTTATGCCGTGTCCTCCAGTATCGCTGGATCCACCACGTCCAATTGCTACCGCCGGCCCAGAACATTTAGCCTTCATTGACAAACTTGTGAGAGAGGAAAATCTGCATTTCTTCGATGAAGAAACTCAGCGACTTTGGCGCGAAAGAACTACAATGGAATGCTTTCTTCCACCCGACATATTGTCAGTGACGAATTGCCCATACTACTGGGGTCCCATCAACCGTTATCAAGCAGAGAAGGTACGATATATTCAGTAACTTTAACTATGGAAACTGTTACTCGGGAAATTGTTCGAGTGTTGTCTTTGCACAGCAGAAATTATGCGCAATATCTGCAGTCCAAATACTCTTTCTCTGGTTATGATTTCATATTTCATTATTTGTTCTTTAAATTTGCAGGAAATGAAGGAATTTCTGCGCATGGTATTTATCCATGAAAGGCTCTTTGCGACCCAAAAGTATTTCACAAAATGCTTGGCACACTTTGAATATGACCGCACAAAATTTGAGTAAAATGGTCTGATATAAAATTGTTTCAGTTGACGAAGTGTGAGCCATTTCATTGAATGTTAGTTATTCATGATAAGATGATTATCATTATGTAGATTTCACTTCGCCGTGTTTACAAAAACGGCTATAAATATAGACAAGAAATTTAAGATCATTTTATCGTTTGCTGCAGCCAGGTGTCTTGAGCGGGGTTAATATGTTTTTAATTCCATACATGGCAGTTTTTTCCCCAAGCATTTCAGTTGTAAAAACATTGTACAAACACTAAAGCTCGCATGCGATGAGGAGATTATATATTTATCAGTCTGACAATACCTAACCACAGTTGCATTTTAGAATTGTGGTAGAAATCAGATTACAATTCATATGGCTAATCCGAATAGACGAGTAAATGTTTCTTAATTTGAATTTGACAAATGCTTTCTGTATTCAGTTCGGTGAGCTGATTACAAGCCACAACACAGCACTATTTATTATATTGCATTTACAGACACGACAGGGTTCAACAATTTTAATAAGTTTGCATATTTGATTTAGAATCAATCAAAACAAAGTGACTAAAAACAAGATATTTAGTTTTTAAAATAAGTCTTTGACTCCAAGGTCAGGGGATATTTTAACTATTGTTTTTGAATAAGGTCCCCTGACAGTTTATATCTCATTCACTTCCATCTGTGTGTGTGGTTGCCAAATAATATGACCAAAGTCCCATATTGTGTTTTATTACTTGGTGTGCAATGTACACAATATTGTACATAGAAGTTTCTATTAGGCCTTTGGCCTGGTTCATTGAAAGCTATGCCAAATGTTTAGTATAGATCAAATTTCTTGACCACAAAATAATCAGTTGTTGAAGAAATCTGTCAGTGATATGGTTGAGTAATTTAGAATTACCAGAATATTTACCAGATGTTGTCAATCAAGAAATTAGTTGATGAATAGTTTTTAAAACTTCCTTGTGGTTTCTTACCACTCTCTTGAGTCACATATATATATATATATATGATCTACTTTTCTATTATCTGTTATTTTATCTTTTAGAATAAAGTAATTGTGAACCCAAAATATTTAATATTGAAAATCATAAATTACAGTAATAATAAGTATGGGGCTGTTTTTCAACATTTTGAACAGAAAATCTAGAACCAAGAGCAGGGGCAGATTTAGGGGGGGGCATGGATTGGGTGGCTAGTCACCCCCCTCTTTGGACTAGCCAAAAAAAGAAGACCTGGGTCCACCCCTGAAGAGTGAATAAATATAGACCACTATAAGCATTGGCAAGCCACAGTGTGTTCTGGTCCATTCAGTATTGGCTCCTAAAACATTTGTATTGTTATTGTAATTGTTATTGTTTGGTAGCCTGGTATAACAATATACCAGTTTCCATAAACTTATATTTTGGTGCAAAAGCAGCTCATTTTATGATATTTTTTCTAATTATTCTGCCTGCATGGATTGTGCAAGCCATTGTTTCCACATCTACAAAAAATACTGGATTGTGATTGGTTGTTTATCATGTAATTAATCCCTAATAGCACATGTGCTATTAAA
>JANUFV010056663.1:0-16320 GCA_024757865.1 Epizoanthus scotinus
GCTGTGTCTAAACAGGAGCAATTAATAAGGAATGATACCTGAGTAGGGGAGGGGAGGGGAGGGGAGGAGGGGAAGGGCTGTCTGTAATTCTGTGTCTAAACAAGGCAGGAGCAATTAATAAGGTATGATACCCGAGTAGGGGAAGGGTTGTCTGTAATGCTGTGTCTAAACAATAGCAATTAATAAGGTATGATACCCGAGTAGGGGAGGGGAAGGGTTGTCTGTAGTACTGTGTCTAAGCAATAGCAATTAATAAGATATGATACCCGTGTAGGGGAGGGGAAGAGTTGTCTGTAATGCTATGTCTAAACAATAGCAATTAATAAGGAATAATACCTGAGTAGGGAAGGGGAAATAATAATAATAATAATAATAATAATAATAATTAATATTTATATTGCGCAAATTCCATGTTGTCTGTAACTCTGTTGGATTAAGGATAGATTAGGCACGCATGCGCTATGCCATGATACTGTCGCTTTAACTCTCTTTGCCACTTCTCTGACCTAACACGCACGACTCATTTGCACGTGACAGGTACATGGTACATCAGCAAGACTTTGAAACGCAGCTGCAAAGCTGTATGCACATTCTCCGTGAAGTGGAAACCTCGGCTGGACAGTTCGTGGTCAGCGGTAAACTGCAGGACATGAAAGAACAGCTTGCAAACTGCCAGGTTTGTGTTGTGTATTCTTTGACTTGCATCACAGGACTTGAACTCATTAGAACATTACTGTGTTACAAGTCTCGAAATAGCAAGGGTTAGGTTTAGGGGCACTGCCTTAGTGCATCTGTAGTGAGATATATAACGCGTTACTTCAGCATGCAGTAAGCTGTGCTATTTACCTTTGTTCTATTACAGAGTTTTCCCGTGTTTTTTGTTGCCTCAATTCACTTTTTTCATAATTCCGTTGTGTTATACGTGTTTCTTTGTCTTTGTGTTGTACATTTTCCTATTCTCTCCTTTTTTTCGCTTTCCTTCTTTTCATTTGATCATTTTGTTCCTTGCGTACTTGCATCTTTTTCTTTTTTTTACTTTTTTTTCATTATTTCTCATGCATTTCTGCGAGCACATATGGCGGCAGGATGAAACAAAACAACAAATGATCTTGGTTTATTATTACTGCGTTATTTATACAATTTATACGCATTATTTGAATTGCTCAGTTCAGTTATTTTTATTTTGAACATTAATGTTTTTGTATAGTCGAGTATGAGATATAATATTGACAGTTTTGTACCATTAGTGTGTTGTAACAACAGAATTGGTTTGGAGTACAGTTCCTCTTATTTAGTATCAAATCACTTTTGTTCGTCAGTCGCTGCTGGTAGAACTGCAGACTCAGAAGGAATTCGTTAAAAACCTAAGCGAGAAAGGAAAGAAACTGATTCAGCGGACTCCATCAAAACGAAGAGAAACACTTGATAAAATGAAATCACTTGGAGATCGCTGGAAAAAAGCCAACAGGAACGTTAATGAGAAGAAAGAGAGGTTTTCTCAGTGCATCCGTGACCTAGAGATTTTTAGTAAAGAATACGAAGAATGCATGGCACATTTGGAAGAGATCGCTGGACAAATGGACGAAAACAGCAACAGCAAATTGCTGGAATTGAAACCAAATGTGGAGGATGTTTTAATGAAGGGAGGGGCACTTATCACGTGGATACCAGATAGTGAGAAAAGTTCAATTGAAGAACAGCTGCTGCAACTGCAAGGGACCTGGGACCGACTGCAGGACCTTGGAGAAGAGACAGCAAGGCTACACGCAAAGCAAACACGCGTTGAAGAGAAACGACTGGAAACCCAGCATGAAAGCGAGACTTTTTCAGCTGAAATCAAAGGAATCAGCAACTGGCTGGAGGGAGCTGAAGCGACTTTGAAGACTGACATGTTTTCTGTCCCAGAGGAACAGCAAATGGAGGAAATTTTAAAACAAGAACAGCTATGTACTGAATTGGAGCAACAGCGCTTGCACGTTGATGATATCCTTGGGCGGCGAATCTCTGGAGCAGGTCTTACAGAAGAACAGAAAAGTGAGATGAAGGCTCAACTGCAGACTTTAGCAGCTCGCTGGAATACTGTCCAGCAGATGTCAGATGAGCAAAGCAGCCAGATGGAGCAGTGCATCTCACAACAGGCGGAGTACTATGAGGAGCTTGAAAATTGTGTGACGTGGATGCAACAGGCTGGAGAAATCATCTCTATGGACGGCTTCAACCCTGATGATCTGTCAGCAGTTCGGGATGAACTGGTAAAGCATGAGGCGCTTTGCAAGGACATCACAGAGCAAGAGCATAGAATGGAGTCCGTCATTGAGAAAGGCAGGGAGCTGCAGGAGAAACTTTCGACAGAAGAGAAAGGACATGTCCACGAACAACTGACACGGATGGACGAGGAATGGCAGAACTTAAAGGAGCAGGCAAAGAACAAGACGAACGAGTTAAAGGGATACCTTGGGGAAGTAGTCGAGGAAGCTAACCTACCAGTTCAAACCACCACACAAATCACAGTAAGAGAGACGGGTGCACCAGAGGTGGTAATATCTCTTTCAGCAGATCTGGAAAGTGTACCTCGAGAGAGTTTTGAAAAGTCTGAGAATATGTCTGGAGCATCTCCACATGTTGGCATTGCCACTGAGGCGCTACACAAAGAAAGTGATTCCATCATAACAGAAGCATGTGAAACTGAAAAATACAAAGACGAATTAAGGGAGTGCCTTGAGTGGTTGAAAGGCATAGATGCAAAATATGCTGAAGAAGACACAGAAAGTTTACAAGATGTAGAAGCACAGTTTAAGCATGTTGAATCAGTCATCAAACGAGGTGAACAGCTTGCGGAGGAATCAGAACAAGATGCTGTGTTACGAGCTCAATTAGATGAAATAAAAGGAAAGTGGGATAATGTGCAGAAAAAGTCTCGTGGAAGAAGGAGACGAACTGGTAGACAAGGAAGTGATTTAGAGAGAAAACAGCTTATGTTTGACGCAGAAAGCGCCTCTTTTAAGCTGTGGTTAGAAAAGTTGAATACTCAAATCACAGAAGACTTAAACTCGGCTGATATAGACGTATTAGAAAAAGCCTTCGAAAATTGTGTTGCGTTAGGGAAGGAGGTTAGTAATGTTATTCCTCGCATGGAAGAACTGATGTGTAAAGGTAAAGAACTTGCCATTCAGTGGGAGAATGAAAACATAGAGAATAAAGAGAAAGCTCAAGCACAAATGAATGAGTTACGAACAAATTGGCAGAACATACAAGACCGTTTAGAAAGCAAACAAATTGTTCTTGAAAAAGATATTGGTAAAGTTAATGATTTCAATAAAGGCTTCCAAACCTTAAACGACTCATTAAATGGTATCGAGAAGCAACTTCTGGACATCACATCAGAAGAAAATCCTGAATCTGCTGAAAATGACTTGAAGCAATTAAAAGCATTGGTAACTCACGCAGAATATATGGGAGCTGAGATAAGTTCCGTCCTTAACAAGGGTTATTCCATATCAGCCGCGATTGAAGGACATGACAAAAGCACATTAGAGGCCAAATTAGGTGACTTGAACATGAAGCTGTTGCAGCTTAAAGAACGTGCAGTAAATGAAAAAGAAAGAAACGAAATTGGTGTTAGTGGAAAAGCTGAAATTGAAGAAAAACTCCGGGTGTGTAGAGAGATGCTTCAAAAGGCTGAAAACCTTTCTATTACTTCCATGACACCTCCTTCAGTAGAAGAACAGCTTCAACAAGCTACCGAACTAGACACTTTAATGACATCATCAGAAAATCCTCTTGCATTAGTTCTTCAGAAAAGCATTGAAACTCTTCCAAATTTGAAGCCACAAGAAAGAGAAGCACTGGCTGCTGAGATCAAGATTCTGGAAACGAAATGGGAAGAAGCACATGAAGAAACACGAGAAAGGGTGGATGAACTACAGAGGAAGACAGAAGTGTTAACGGAATGTGAAGAAGAACTGACAGAGTGCAGCAAGCTGCTTGGACGAATGCAGGAAGACTTGTTCAGTATTTCTCCTGATGCTCTACAACTGTCGTCCCTGGATGACAGTAAGGATAAGCTGGAAGATGCCTTGACAGAACTAGATGAGGCGGACACTTCTTTGAGTGCTATACTGGAAAAGGGAGGTGAAGACTTGATAAATGTAACAGAAAATGAAGAACCTATCTTGAAGCTCCGCATTGCTGCACTGGAGAATAAAACCCAAGATATCCGAGATGTTGCCACGTTGCGACTGGCTGAGATAAAACAGCTTCAATTTGGCCAATTGCAATACCAAAAAACGTCGAGTGACCTTAGCTCATGGCTTGGCAAACAAAAGGAACTTTTCACCGAGACTGTCACTTCTGTACCTGAACCATTACCCATTGTCAAACTAGAGGAGATGAAGAGACTTCAGTCTGAACTGGTTGACCGGAAGACAGATCTAAAAACATCTCTTGAAGTAGGAGGGAATTTAAGTAAAAAAATGAACAATTCGGAAAAGGAAGTCATTGATGCTCAACTAGCAAGTCTTCAGAGTGAGTATGCAGAGCTGAGTGATCTGACTGACAACAAAATTCAAATACTTGAGAATCAAGTTACAGCTGTAAAAAGGTTTGAAGATAAATTAGCAGAATGCAAAGAAGTAACTAAAAGTTTTGAAGAGGTAGCATCCAAGGAAGCAATTAGCCTAACAAGTAGTGCTCATATGGAACAATGTCTTCAGGAAATGAAACAGAAAGCAGAAGAGTTTGAATCCGAAAGGGGGCTTCTCATTCAGTTAGCAGAGGAAAAGGATGCTCTCTTAACCCTTGACGAGCCCGTAAGGTTACAGTCAGAGCAACAGTTTGTTGATGTAATGACGAAGTGGGACTTGTTGCAGCAACAATTTGAGCAAAGTGTAGCTGATTCGGAACGCTCTTTCGTCGAGGAACAACAATTTGAACAAAGTTTGCAAGATGTTTTAAGCTGGGTAGAATGCGCGGAGAAAGATGTCTCGTCTACAATGGAGTCAGTTTCAGAAGTAAGTGAAATGGAAAGTAGAGCAGAAAAGTTAAGAAATCTTAGTTCGGTATGTTCATCATACGAAGATTTTGTTAAATCGCTCAAAGATAAAGTAGAGCAAAGTACATCTCGTCTAGAGTCGAGCTTTCGTGAAGATAAAGAAAGTGAACTTTCTTCTTTGGGGGCAAAGATAACAGAAGTACACCGTCAGGCCACACTAAAGTTAGAAGAAGTTGAACAATGTGTGGTGACAGTTAATGGTGTGTCTCACATCATCTCCTCATGTAAAAGTTGGTTGTTAGATCAGAAAGATTTATTCACTGAAGAAATGCCGAGTGTTGAGAAGAAAGACTTGCTTGACACAAAGCTTTCTGTACTTGTTCAGCTTGACATGGAGATAGCAACTGAAATGTGTAATATTGAAGAGGCGAAGTCTAATGTTAGTGATAAACTGTCAAAAGTTTCTCAAAATTTAAAAGAGTCTCTTGACAGTGAACTCGACAACGTTCATGATACTTTTGAAAGGCTCCGTGATAATACATCATCTAAGCTCAGAACTATAAATGATCGCCTCAATGAAAGATCGAATTGTGAGAAGCAAATTGAAGATTATGAAACGTGGTGTAAATCCACAGAGTTGAAAATACAGAACATATCATCAACCTCTGGAGAACGTAGTGGGCTTGAAGAAGGAGCAAACCAACTTAGACAGCTACAATTAGATCTCAGTCAGAAGAAAGAAGAATTCCAGACCTTCTACAACAGTAATAAAAATTCAAAATTGGCTGAGGTGTTTAAAGAAAACTTGGAATATATAAAACAAAAATTATCGGATCTAGAGATAAATATTCCTGTGAAAATAACGGAGATAGAAAAAATGATTTGTGAAATTAATGAACAAAGGAAACTGTTAGAAGAAACCCTGGGATGGATCCAGGAAGCACAAGGTATTGTTAACATGGACACAACTTGGTCACTCGAGGGTTCCATTGCAGAGGATCAGCTACACAAGTTAGAAAACATACGTCAGAATTTGGACACAATCAGCCCTCAAGTCCAATCCTTATTAGGAGACACATCTCTCTTGTATTCTGTGGGTGACGGGGAAAAACATGGAGTAGAAGATCAGTTTGCTCAGCTGGAAAATGGCTGGAAACATCTGGATGAAAGTATGCGCAGGAAGGAGGAAACGTTAACGCGCTTTATTGAGGACAAACGTTTATATACGGACAGTCTTATGCGGTGTAACGAGAAGCTTGTTAGCTTGAATAACCTGGACACTGATGAGATCCAATGCTCTGCCGTATTGGAAGAGGTAAATCAGGGCATTGAACAGCAAGAGAAGTTGATTTCAGATGTGGAATCACTGCGAGCGAATATTGATTGCCACGGAGAAGCATGTGAACGATTGCTTCTCCATTCGGATACACTGCAACCAACCGTGAATGAGAACTTATCTAGGGTGGAATTTAACTGGCAGAAGTTAACTGATATTGCATATTCCAAGAAAGAGCAGTTGCAATCATGGGCTGCCGAGCTCGAAGATTTTCACGTGCATTTAAAGAACTGTTCAGACTGTGTCGCTGAAGCAAGGAAAGATCTTGAAAGTAAAGTTTTGAGTTCCTTTGATATGCCAGCTGCAAGTGTTTCCCTTGTTGAACTGCGCCAGGCAAGGACCGACTTTGCTTCAGAGAAACCAGCTTTGACGAATTTACTTGAAAAGGGTAAAGCAGTCTTGGTAAAAGTAGAACAAGGTTCGCGATCAGAAATCGAGAATACTTTAAATGAACTTCAGAGAGATTTTGAGAGTATCGCCGATGAAATAAATTCAAGAACTATTACAGCAGAACAAGTTGCAAACGATATTGCAGAATTCGATCAAGAGTCGGCTCATTGTGAATCTTTATTAACAATATACGAAGCAGCTACTCCCAAACAAACAACTTGTGCGGTTGAAACCTTGGAAGATCAAATGGAAAAGTTAGTTAGGCTACATCGAGATATGGAGTCGCGTGACCCTCGCATGAAAGCTCTGAAGGACAAGGGTAGGAGAATGGTTGAACAAAGCACGTGTAGCAGTGATTCAACACCACAATCACGTGCAGTTCAATTGTGTCAAGACTGGGATAAACTCAAGGATACTGTGAAAGCAAGAATGAAGGATCTTCACGAACAAGCACTAATAAAACACGATTTTGAACAAGAACTCGAAGTGAGTTTCGCTGGGATTGTTAACGTCGAATCTGTCTTGCAAGATAAGAGCAGTGCTCCTTTAGTAGAACAAATTCAAGAAGCTGAATCGCTTTGTTCACAATTTGTATTATACCAAAGAAAAGTTGACCAATTATCAGAAAACTGTAAGAAGTTACCAGAGTCGGTGGTGGGACAGGAAGCGTCCAGTCCGAAAGCTAAAGTTAGCTCACTACAGAAAATATTGAACGAAACAATGCGGGCAGCCCAGAACAAGTTAAATGATCTAGAATGTGAGAGAAACGAGTTGCAGATCCTTGATCGTGAACTAAGTATCTTGAACGAATGGCTTGACAGAAATTCGCCATTAAAGGAAAGTTCTCATGTAGATATGAACACTGTGGAAAAAGCACTGTCGGATGTGCACGTGTTGTCAGATTTGTATGACGCCAACGCTGCGAAGGTTCTTCAACTTGTGGAAAAAGCTAAAGTACTTAGTAACAGCCCACAGAAAGAGCAGATGATACATGATTTGATGGTTCTGTCGAGCCGTCTTCACGATACGCATGAACAGCTAAAGGAGAAAGAGAATATGTTACAAAAGGGTATCTCTCAGCGAAATGGAGTTCATGAAAGTATTGAAAAGTGTAGAGAAGGGTTAAATGAAGTTAAAGCGATTCTTGACAGTAGTGATACATCAGCTCAGGCGTCTGAATGGGTCAGCCAGAAACTTAGAACAGAAAATTCTTTGCTAGCACAGATTTCGACTTTTGATCAGATTTTAACCACAGCATCAAAGAACCTTGAAATCCTAAAGGATACGTATTCGGAAACTGTTTTGGAAGCAGGTCTGCATAGTGTGACAGAGGATTGGCAAAGTGTTCATGACAGACTCGCTGCTGAGATAGCAGATCTTAAAGCTGTTGAGAAGGTTCTTGAAGAGTGTGAAGATACAAGAAACATCTACCAAAGCCATCTTCTAGATATTCGAGAACCAACCGTGCAATCCCTAATTGAACAAGCAGAGTTACCTGTAACAGAAGAGGAACTGGCAATGTGCAGAGATCTGCAATCTACCTTGGCGGAAGAAGAAAAAGCTTATCACATGTTACGTGAGCAGTGCTCAGCCGTATGTAACCAAAGCTCACCAAATGAGTACGAGATCGTGGGAGCAAGAGTTAGAGAAATCCAAGAACTGAAAGAAGAATTAGACACAGTCTTTCACGGGCGCTTTGAGGCCTTAAAATCAATTGTAGCTGAACAACAAACCCTTGAAGGATGGCTTCAAGCTTCAGAGGAAGCCCTGGAGGAAGGTACCAGCCTGATAACTAAAGAGATGGTTCCCACGGACAGTGAGGATAGATTTGATGTTCACATTCAGAAGCTTCAGTCGGCAATTGCGAAACTGAATGACTACGACACATATAGCCAGATGTTCCACGACACATCCAGAGGTGCTGAGATTTTGTGCAGATGCAATGAAATAGCCGAACTGAAGGAGAAACTGGTAACAGTTGAGGAAGAGCAGATGAAGAAGAAAGAACTTAAAGAGAAGTGTATAATGTTCCATGAACAGGCGAGTGAATTGGAAGCGCTGCTCGACAGGTGTGACGTCATCAATGCAGATACCTCGTCTGCTCCCGAGGCAAAAATTATGGCCGACAAAGTTAAGGTAAGAATTCGGTTATTTCCGCTTTTATACCACGAAGATGTACTAACTCCATTAATGGTGCCATCACGTGATGCATTCGTGGCATTTCTCATACGTGTCCGCTGACCACTTACCAACTGACGCAATTTGTATTGTTATGCTTGCACTTGTGTCAACGCGTGGATCGCTAATTTGTTCACTAATATTGTAATTTGTTCACTAATATTGCCCGTAAACATGTCAAGGTGTGAATACTAACCCATAATAATCTGTACCCGGTCGTATATTGGACACTAACACATTGTAAAGTGTTTAACCAATTATATATGCAAAAACCTGTTTGTGTTGCTTGATAATTCTATTCAATAACTGTTGAGTTCTTATTATTTAGTTTCGCGTGTATGTAAAGATGTACCAAATGCGTGTACATGAAACTGAACTATGCGCATGCGTTGAAAAATTTATGCAAAATCCTGGCATTGTCCCGTGATCAATTAATTTATTATATTTACCGTTGATTAAACTCCGATTAAAATAATTTAAAACTTAATCCAATAAAACGCAAGTCAATCAGGTGAAAGTGAAACACGAGTCTCAAGAGATTGATTTGTTCCCAGACTCCCCGCGGCTTTAAGGTCAGTAGCGCCTGTCACGTACATCGTATGACGAGCCATGTCGATCGATAACAGACGGCGCTGGCATTAAATCGGTCTCTGTCTCGCTGTTTCTCATAGATTATCGAAAGAAAAGAGACAACAACAGGCAGGTAGTAACATTGTCTGCAAAATATATCTACTAATGAACAAACGTGTTGGTCCCCTGTGTAGCAACTAACTATAAAGAGAGTTTATATCCAATATTCCTGCAACACCATAATAAAGATTGGTCAGTCAGTTTTATTCGCCGTTCAATCACTAAGCCTAATATTTAAAAAAGCCAAGTAGGCCAAGCACTGGGTTTGATCATCTAGAGTTGGTATGGTGTGGTTTTCACCGTTTATCTGTAGGTTTACAGCTGAAATATTTTTAAAGCAGATAATGTGTAGGGAGCAAACCTTTTCGTATCCCGTATGACATTTTGTAGTGTAATTTTTTTTCTCAAAATAATTTGAAAAGCTGGTGCATTTTCTAGTTCTGTATAGCACAGAATTGTCTATATATGGAAAATTATGAGAATTAATTTTTCTTAGTCGAGATGAGTTACCACAAAGAAAACTTGAACTTGCAGTTCGTGTGATCATGAGGCGACAGGAGAACTCTCAGTACTGATACCTGTTCGCGAACCTGTTTTACCCGTGATTGATATCGGAGCAGTCTGGTTCTGTTTCATAAACTCGATATATTTCGATTATGGCGAATGTTCCAAAGATTTTCTATTTTATCTGTTGTGAAGGAAGTCTGGTAAGTAATATTATCGTTCAATTCGACGCTTAGATTTTATCGCAAATTAATTTTTAATTATGTATTCTTGTCTCCGCTTTGAAGTAAGCAAAATATTATCCTTTCATTGTAACAGTAACATCAATATTCGCTGTGGTTCCAAGTTTCTATGGCTGGAGACAGCACCACGAAATATCCCACAAAGATTACATTCATTTGCATAAATAAACTCTATTTGCGAACAGATGGAAAATACATAGATGTGAATACTAATGAAGCTGAGGAGTTCTCGACTCGGGTCTCGTTAAGTGGCAATGTTTGGTTGTCGTTTTTCGTTGCAAACGTGACTTTTGTCTTCTTACAATCCTTGGTTTTGTGTGATCATCATGAGGAATGTTCGCCTTTCTCCATTTGTTTCACTACATCTTCGGACAATCACGTAGGCTGCAGTTTATTTGTAAACTTTGATTATATTGGTTTGAAATTAGTCTTTGATCGCCGGCGTAAAATGTTAATTTGTGACTTTATTCCATTCGAAAGCCGAACAGGCAAAAAAGAATGAGCAAGAAAACGCTGGAAGCGAGGTTAGTTTATCTTCTATAGTTCAAATATTAGTTGCTGTATTATTATGAAGAGGTGATTTTGCTCGTATGTTTTGCTCAGGAGAGTTTACTCAGTTCGTTCAATGTTGGAATCGTCTTGTGATGTGATTGCTGGTGTCTTCACCTTTTACGGGCCTCAGAAATGCTTCTGTAGTCTCTGACAATCAGTTTTTGGCTTGGTAGTTTGTTATGTTAGGACATATTTATTCCTCATTACAAAGGGAACTCCTAAATGCTTGACTTGGTAAGATTACTCAAGTGGGAGATGTCGAAGATTTTATATTTAAATCCTATTTGTTATTTGCATAGAATGAAACTTCACCTCGCTTTGGAAACGGGAACTAGCTATTTCTGAAGTTTGAACACTACATTTTTTACTAAAATAGAAAGCACTGGCTCGTTTTTCGATCCAGTTATAATACAGGTTTGCCGGCGTTTTCCAGGCAAATTGTCCAGAAAACGGAATGGGACTGGGTTCAACAGATTTGTCAGTGGCCGTTTCAACATACAAAATACAGATTAGATTGACCTTTGAAATTAGAAATGTTTTTGCAAAAAACCCGGAAAAGTCAGCGTTTCAGCTAATTTATAGTTAACCATGGGCAGTCAAATGTATTTGTGTTTTATGTTTTATGTTTTATGTTTTTTGTTTTAATTAAAACAATTTATCACTTATATGCTAGAATCAGTTTTGTAATTGTATCATTGAAATGTAAATTTATAGTAACTAATAAAATAATTTAATGCTATGTTGTGTTGCTTTGATGTATAATTCTAATACTTACTTCACTCAGCTAATTAATGAACGTCTGTTCACAGTGGTGTATCTGGTATTAACACAATATGTATACTAACTGCGTGTCTCGACTGACCCTCCCCTCCCTGGCACTAAGTAATTAGTCTAAACAATGTTGGACTGAATACACGTCGAAGCCGGAAAGTGTTTATGGTAGTTATAGTTCCCGTTGAAAATGACGCGAGGAACACATTTAGAAGGGTATAATTTCAGGATGAACTACTGGACTACTAATCCTAACCCTAACCCTAACACAGTACTTATATTTGTTCAAAGGGCTTTTTCTTTAACTTGTTTTCGGGGAAGCTTATTTTCAGGAGAGCTTGTGATTGGAGGTGGTTTTTGTCTTATAAATGGCCATACTTTAAGAACATCTGTAGCATAACGAGTGTCGCGTGAGTATCGAATAACCGAAACCATTACAATATATTCAATTCAGCACTGAGTAGTACAGTGAGGGTGGAAGATTGGTGCTGATGTTTGAAGTGCTTGCCTCGACCCTTCGCAAAGCTCTGCTTTGCATACCCACTCTCACACACTCACACTGACATTCACGCATACACTGACACTCATGCATACATTCTCATGCACATACACATGCAGACACATGTTTATTTACACTCACACACACACACACACACACACACACACAGACACTCACTCACTCACTCACTCACGCACTCTCTCTCACACATATATACACACACAGACATACATACAGACAGATAGACAGACAGACAGACAGACAGACACACCGCACAAACACAAACACACACTCATATATACACACACATTCGCATATTAACTCGTGTATTGGACCTCTCACTGACTGCCGTACACTTCCAATTTAAGGAACTGTTACAAGAACTGGAAGCACACGATGATCGACTTGCGAATGTGAATGAATCAGGGCACGCCATCAGAGACAGAGTGGGTGATAGCGAGAGAAGCACAATAGATTTGCGTCTGAGGCACCTGAACGAGGAATGGCGGAAGGCCAAGGAGAGATTGAAAGAGCGCTATAGAAACCTGGAGAATGTTATTGACGTACATGAAGTGTATCTAGAGATGTTGGAACAAGCCCAGGGGAAGGCCCTTGAGATTGAAGATCTGGTGAGTGCTTGTGAAGGCGACAGGCTGGAAACTGTGGACAAGACTTGTGAGGTGAGCAGGCAAAGTTGCTTTTGTTCAATTGTCATGGAACGTGGCCTAAAGCGTATATGGGTCCTGCTGATCATGGAAACCATATAATTGTGAAATGTATAATGGCGGCCGCTTGGATTGAGTCTGGGGCGAGTTTTGAACAACATGAAGTCGAGGCATTTTTAAGACAAAGAACAAGCTCTTTGATGGTAATAGAGTGGTAAAGTGTGACGTCATCAACAAATTAATTTAGAAATGTTTTGAATTCAACCAAATTTCCAGAAAGTGCTACATGAACTATAGGCTGAGATAAAATTTGGAATCAATAGAACAAAAAACCGCTGAGTTAATGGTCTTTCAAGGTAGAGACGTTTCCATACAAATGTCTCTTATTTGACACTCAGTTCGTACCGGTATGAACTGAGTGTCAACTAAGAGAAGTATGGGAACGTTTCTACCTTAAAAGGCCCATATCTCAGCTGCTTTTTGCTCTATTAATTTCAAATTCTTTCTCAGCTTATAGTTTATTTAGCACTTTCTGGAAATTTGGTTAAATTATAAAAATTGCAAATTTTATGTTTTATGTTTCAATTGTTGAGCAGTTTGAGCTTAACTCAAGTAGAAGTTAATCCATTTCCTGGTTCCTAGACTCACTAGTAAAGTTCTTTTCATATCTCGTATTTATGTTATCGCCTCAGCTATTTTAATAACGATCTTGACAGGAACGCGTGTATCCAAAACTGCAATACAATTTTTCATTGTGTTTTACAGCTATACTTTGATATCATGAATAAACCCACGCAGTGCTTGTCGAGAGAGCAATGGTTTATAGCGGCTTTGTATTGTGTTAGTTTGAAATTAATTGAACTTACCATTTTGTGTTTACACAAATATATTTAATAATGTTTATTCGGAGGAAAGGCATCTTTACCGACGCCGTGCATCGCGGCTTAACGAACCTACAGCAAGTCAAAGATTTAATAAATAGAACTCTAGGATATTTTGTAGCATTGTATGTCTCGCGTTCTGCTTGATTCTAAGATTATAACAAGAAATCGCGACAAAGTAATATAGAATTACGAAGTATATCTGTAAAACTAAGAATAAGGAAAAGCAAATCAACTTTCAGTAGAAAATGAGCCGTTTTCTCGCCTCCGCCGCACTGAATCGTTAACATCCGGCTGTGATTTGATGAGTGCACGTATGTCATCCTACGTGATCCGTGCTAAGTCTGAATACATTACCCATCCACGCATGTGGTTTTAGTAATAAAGCGTAAATTATTTTGTCAAATGTAATCCATTTAATTACATTAGTATTTCGCTACACCTGTTCTCTTCTGTTGTATCACAGGAACTCGCATGTAAAGTACAGAGCTTTCAGAATTTAATGGCGTTGGTTGAAGAGAAAGCGACTGAAAACGAACAGACAACCGCTGACAACCGCTCGACTACAGAACTACGGCGCGTTCTGGAAGATGCGACTGAAAGAAATGAGTCTCTACAGAAAACCATTTCATTTCATCGAATGTATCAAACAGCTTTTATACAGTCCGCGAAATACTTGGAAAACATGGAACGCCGACTTGAGAGCGCCAGCAATGAAGAGAGCTTTACAGAACAGATTAGTCGACTTAAGGTTGGTATTAACTTTGTTTATGGCATACTTTGGAAGGTGTTTATGCGCTATAACGCCCTTCTGGTAGACTGAATCACAGCGCTACGGCCCTTCTAAATTATGCAATCTGAGATTTCAGTTATTTGGCAGTAAATCAGGCGTAGTGATATGGATGTCTGACTCACAACTGATTCGTTTTCTTTGCACTCACCATCAATAAAAAAACCGAGTTGTTGTTGATGTTGTTGCTGCTGCTGCTGCTGCTGCTGCTGGTGCTGCTGTTGTTGTTGTTTATATTTTTATTGTTTTTGTTGTTATTGAGGATGCTTTGTTGTGTTAAGTCCGTGTCATATACATTCAAGGTCAAGGAGAATGCGTAATGACTAATGTAGATACACTAACTGGAAAAGATGGACCCGAACCTTGAAGCAGTTTTCTGACATTAGCACTATACTAACATTTAATTTATTATTTATCTATAATATACTATTTATATTATATATATTATTATATATGTCCCCAAGTAACTACTCGTACTCTCCGTTCCTCAAGCACCAACAATCTGTCTGTTCCCAGATCAAGAACTGCCACCTACGGCGATAGATCATTTGCATGTGTCTGTCCAAGACTATGGAACCAATTGCCAGATTTTATAAAATTGTCAGGAACCTTAGATTCTTTTAAAACTAGGTTTTAGACACATCTTTTTAAAACTGCTTATAATTTAATATGAATTTTTAAACCTGATTTTAACTTACTTTTAACATTTTATTGTCATTTTTTTTGTAAAATCATTGAGACCACTGTATAATGCGTTCTTAAGAACTGTATTACTATTATTATTAATTAGCTCACACGAGCTAGAAGATTCGACACTTAAATAAAGTGCTTTACTTTTTATATACTACATGAATTGAGACTGGAAAGATTTATCCAAGTCGACTGCTAGGCTTGAGTAGAACGTGTGGTCGACTAGTTCCTAGAAAAACTCGGTTTCTACGTCGGCGAGTAAACCAAGTTATGAATAAATAAACTGAAAGTTGATACGTTTTTCGCCGTGAAGGGTGGAAGGGCTAGCGCTCAAAACGTCAGCTCAACCCTTTATTTTTTCTTTTCATTTCTTTATTTGCCACAAATAAAATACATATACAAGAGAATACAAAAATAACGAGTGGAGAGGAAACCCAGAAAAGAAACCCTAAGGTTTATAAAACTTTGGGCTCTTCATAAGATTTTATAAGAAAGCAAAATAGAAGAGGGAGTGGCACGATGGAAGAAATGGAAACAGCTACTAAACTAAGTTAACACTAAAAGTAATACTAAAACGAATCTACAAATTACCTGAGAATAAATATGTTGTTAAGTTTGTCTGAAACAAGGAAATAGACGAGGCACTACGAATATCTGAACTAAGCGTAGTAAAGAATAAGGGTCCTTGGTAATTTGAGGAAAATTGTATAATCTTTGTTCAGCAAGTAGGAATATAAAAAAAACTGCACCTTCGTGTATTATATTTATGCATTTGATCAACTCAATGAACTTTCAACGTCCTTGCGAAAAACGTATCATATCAACTTTCAGTTTATTTATCCTTAATTCGAACTTGAACGTTTAGGATATAAACACGTGTTCCCACCTGGGCGATCACATGACTTCCAGTTTATTTATCTTTCATTCGAACGCGAATATTTAGGATATAAACACGTGTTCCCAACCTGGGTGATCACATGACTTCCAGTTTATTTATCCATATAATTCGAGCGCGATTGTTTAGGATATAAACCCGTGTTCCCATCTGGGTGATCACATGACTTCCAGTTTATTTATCCTGAATTTTGAACGCGAATGTTTAGGATTTAAACCCGTGTTCCCAACCTGGGTGATCACATGACTTCCAGTTTATTTATCCTGAATTTTGAACGCGAATGTTTAGGATTTAAACCCGTGTTCCC